>OZ035832.1:24453155-24493155 GCA_964034765.1 Knipowitschia caucasica | reverse complement strand
CAGACTACCTCATGGGTCAGTGTGTGTGTATGTGTACGTGTTTGTGTGTCTGTGTGTGTCTGTGTGAGTGTCTGTGTGTGTGTCTCTCTCTGTGTGTGTTGAGTGTGTGTTCATGAAATAGACACCCAAATCTATTATGTCTTTGTCAAATATGATTCAGATTTTCCAGTTTGTCCTCAGAGAAATCCTTAAACAACAACAGACACTTTCCTTTGACCGGAACCTGCTGCACTGACCCCTGACCCCCGAGCCCTGACCCCCGAGCCCTGACCCCCGAGCCCTGACCCCCGAGCCCTGACCCCCGAGCCCTGACTCCACAGAGACGGGCTCCATCCATGAGTCACGAGTCAAAACACTGTTTTCTCTTCTGCATTTACACCTTTTTGGATAATTTTCTTTCTTTTTAAACAATACATTATATCAAGATGAGATTATCTTGACAGTATCTCAGTAGATTCTAATGACATAAAGACATTATGGACATGGTTTGAGTTGGCATTCAGCACACGCAAAATATACAAAATAAGTTGTAGCTATGTTTCTTAGCTAGCTGTAAATTCAGTCTTTCAAAAGTATATGTGTGTAGTGTGGAGTTATATATTGTACATATAGGGCAGGATAATAAGTCGACAAAGTATCTCTGAAGTTGCAGTATTGCACATTGCACAGGATTGCAGATGAATGACATTTACAGACATAGCAGTTCTCATTGTACAGTCTGACAGCAGCAGAAAGGAAAGACCTGCAGGAACCTCACAACTCCATTCCTAACTGTATTTTGCCTCCAGACTTGATCGCTAAGACGCCGATTTCATAATTACGAACGCTCCGTCTCTTGCCTTCTTCATTATTCAGCTCATTAATTCCTCCGCATGATTCTGATAATTGTGCCATCCAATTAGACGCATTTAATATTTATACAATTACATGTCTCAGCAAGTTTAATCTGGCCTAGAACGTGTCCGACCAGAGAGAGCCACATGGTCTTACAACAGGTATTTTCTGCTTTTGAACATGTAAGTCATAAGAAAGCTTGTGTGTGCATGGTCAGAGGTGGTGGGAGGGGCCGATGGCACATACTGGTTGCCTCGCTTCTTCCAGGGCAGCTGTGGCTCCAATAGTAGTTTATCATCATTGTCTGTGAGCGTCCAAAAACCAATGTAAAACACATGCATCACTATTATTATTACTATAATGAAGGCTTAAACTGGCTGATTTACTTCCCATTGTCACCTGTAGAACCTGTAATTAAAATATTCATAAAATACCAAAATGTATTTAAATATTAGTACAGTTATGGGTATATTAATCAGTCCAGGTGCTTAAACTGTGGGTGCAAAGTTGTATAGTGTAAAATATGTAATTGGTAGGAAAAAAACAGCTCCACAATCTTAAAGGCACTAATCTCTTTCTGTATAATATTTCAAAACATTAATAATATTTATTATACGGCTCCTCACAGCAGCAGTAGAACGCTCCATTGATTTGAATGTAATTTCAAAACGTTCTACCGGTCATTATTTTCTATAACGGACCTCTCAAAACAATAATGACCGCTGCCCATGGCAACGCACTCTCTGCTTGTCTTTCAAATGCGTGGATAACTCCGCAAGTAGTTCCGGCCACTCCGGAGCTAGCCACGCTCAATCAACACACTTAAATGTTAATCGGAGAATACTTATACATATACATTCTTCACACACGTGCACGGAAATTTTCTGAATTTTCTGGTCTTGTCTTCATGACAAAAATACTATTTCTCTGCGTCAAAAAGCGATCGTGAAAACCCCGGAAGTAGTTCTGGCCGCTCAATAAACGCAAATGCCAATCAATCAACGCAATGAAATGTTTATCGGAGAGTGAATTATACAAATCCAGTCTTAATACAAGTGCACGGAAGTTTTCAGAATTTTCCGTTTACGTTTTCATGACAAAAACACTGATGTAATGCGAGAAAAGGCGATCCCGAAAAACCCGGAAGTAGATACCGGCACATTTTAAGATACCGGCACATTTTCGGACACATTTGCAGAGGATCGAATTATGGATTTAGGTTAGGTTTATGTATGGGTCACTCACCGCTGATGTTCAGAATTCTTTGTTCAGTTTTCATGCAGTTCCAGAGAGTTCTAGTTTGGAAGTTACCAGCCTAACTGTTGCCCGCGGTTGCCGAGCAACGGGAAAACTTTTTGGGACTACTTTATTTGTTGTCATTAAATAAACTTTTGGCATTCATAAAAGTGATCTGAAGTTTATTTTGTATGTTAAGTTGGTACAAAGCAGTATAATAAGCGGGATAATGTATAGCATACAGGTCATTATCGGAAAATAAGTACCTTCAGGGCAGGGCGCAGCGGAGGGGTCTGCTTCCGCCCTGTCGGTACTTATTTTCCGATAATGACCTGTATGCTATACATTATCCCTTACATATACTTAGTGTCAAAAGTGGTTGATGATGATTTCTCTCAAAGTTCAGGAGCATAAAAAACCCAACACTTATTTTTTACAATAATATTAAGATTAAGATACCCTTAATTAATAATAATAATAATACTAATATTATCGTACTTATATAGAGCTTTTTGGGCACTCAAAGACACCTTACAGAAGAAAAATAAGAAACAGAAAATAAAAAGCTAAAAATAAACAGTTAAGTGTGGGCAGTTTTGAGCAGGAGGGTTTTGAGAAGTGATTTGAAGTTTTGTAGTGAGTCAGAGTTCCTAATGTGTGGTGGGAGTGAGTTCCAGAGAGTGGGGGCAGCTGCAGCCACTCTCTGGGACCCAAAATTTGGCACTCGATCTGTCCTGATGGGAGTGAGGAGGCTGGAGTCTCTGGATTTGAGGCGGCGGGTGGGACAGTGATGATGGAGGAGGAAATTAGGTTAGAAGGGGCAGGTTATGGAGGGATTTGTAGGTGAGAAGCAGCACCTTGTATTTTTTGCGGTAAGGATCATAGAGCCCGTGGAGTTGTTTGAGGACAGGGGTGATGTGTTCTCTGGAGCGGGTGTGGGTGAGCAGGCGGGCGGCAGAATTCTGGATGTATTGCAGTTTTTGTAGATGAGTGGAAGGGAGACGGTTGACGAGGCTGTTGCAGTAATCGGCATGGATGAGGATTTCTGCAGTGGCTTGTGTGAGGGAGGGCTGGATTCATTCGTCTCACAGTGGGGAAATTTCAGTGTTTTCACTTTTTACAGAACAGTAGAAATGAAGAGTACAAGAAGCAAGAACTAAGTACTTTAACATAATAAGACGTATAAAGCCTCTATCTTTTGCATAATAAATTGTATAAAACACTGTATATTCTAGTGCAAGAAATGTATAGTTGTATGTATAAGTTGCACAGACCTGCTTTAGTGCTTATTCTCTCTGAGTTTGGACAAAGTTATTATTAAGTTTGAAAGTTATTATTATTACACCGAGTTGGAGAGTCCAGGAAGCAGCAGAGGGATGAGTGTTTTTGCAGAGTGGAGCAAAGAGGATGCAGAGGAGAGACTGCAATGAATCACTCCTGTTTCTACTATAGATTGGAGATATTTCACACATTTAAATTTAGTTTCGGACCTCTCCTTCCTCCGCTCTGAGACTCGCAGAGGAAGCGAAAAGCCCCTTCCCACTGTATTTTCTAATTCAGGCAATGCATTCGTACAGCTGCCTTTCTCTTCTGTCCCACGTAGCTCTTTTTGAACCCGGAGATCTGCGCTTCGAGGCGGACAGGGATCCCAAAATGGACCCTTCCATCGTAGAGACCACGGAGAAAGCCATCCGCATCCTGCAGAAGAACAAAAACGGGTTCTTTCTGCTGGTGGAAGGTGAGTTTAGGGGAGCAGTTAAAACAATCATTGATCACAACCAGAATGTATTTGTTACACTGCGAAACGTAATGAAAATAAGTAAAAAATTGCTCTAATTTGGAAAAATGTCTCTTAATTTGAACACATTTTGGCTGCCTTAAAGGTGCACTGTGTAGTTTTTACTCCCATCTAGCATTGAGATCATATATTGTAATTTATGGTGCTACGGTAGATTCGCAGGACAAAATGTGGTCCCCAACTCCTGCTCAAACTCCTTTTTGTCCCTCATCAACCACTGTATTTCAAGATGGTGCATTGACATGTAGAGTCCCCCAGCCTCATGGACATTTATAAGTCACATTCTAAGTCTATGACCACAATTCAAAAACATGGTAGAGGCAAATATTCCTAAAAAGGTCACATTTGTTATTAGTTCACATGTTTTATCATTTGGAGCAACTGTAAAAATGGTGCAGAGTACCTTTAAAACTAGATTTCCCGATGGAACAATGAGCAAAATCCGCTCCTCCTGGACGGACGGGCTATAGATCCAGGACCTAAGATACATTAAGCTATATCAATAACATAACCCATGGAAGAACATTACACATGAAAAGTGTAGGTAGAGATTTGTGGGAAGCTAAGTTACTGTATCAAGTGTTCTGGAATGAGGATCTCGTTTAGAAATTCTGCTACTTTGGCCGCTAAAGTAACTGCTAGAGTAGCGGCTAAGGTAACGGCTAAAGTAGCGACTAAAGTAGCGGCTAAGGTAACGGCTAAAGTAGCGGCTAGAGTAAAGTGACTTCTTCTCTTGTTCGACTTGAGGTGGGAGGATCGACCAGGCTCACCACGAGGGCAGAGGGTTCATGGCGCTTCACGAAACAGTGGCCTTTGACTACGCCATCGGCAAAGCTCTGGAACTGACCAATGAGAAGGAGACTCTGGTGGTGGTGACCGCTGACCACTCCCAGCCCATCATCTTCAACGGCTACCCTTTCAGAGGGCAAAGCGTTCTGGGTAACCACCACAATACACAATATTTTAACGATAAGACAAATACATGTGATGATCAGTTCTTAATTTTCCTTTCATCTAAATAGAGTTGCTTTAAAGGGGAGGTACTCATGTTTATGGGTGTTTTTTTCTTATGTTTCTAACAGAATTTCATGTCATTAATCAGAATCACAACTACTTTTATTGCCATTGTGAGTAACAGGAAGTCACAAACTAGGAAATTGTTTTGGCTCTCGGTAAAAAACAAGTTGTAAAAGTAGAAATAGTATATGGCATGCATGAAAATAAATACAAAATATTCATAACATATATTCAATAGTGCGCTCAATAGACACAATATACATTTAGCACTTTATGCCGCTAAAGTGACAGTAGCATAAAGTGACGGTCGTAACCATACCATAACCATATCATCACCAAAATTTAGATTTTCATTTATTCTTGCATGTTCTGTGCGGATTTTGCAGTCAAAGCCTCAGGAATCTGAAAATGTCTATTGTACCTTCCACCTATCCCACCGTTTGTCTGTAAAAGTACAATTCCAACTCTAGGTCACACATTTTGTCAAGTTAGAAAATAGACAATTACCTGTGCATTCTAATTATTTTCAATCATCAAAAATAAAATCATAGCAGGGAAATTAAAAAGAAGAAGAAAGTTTTTGAATATTACTTCGATATAACCTGGATTTAACAAACATGTGTTTATTCTGGCTCTGAAATTCATAAAACGAGGACAAGCTGGTAACAAAACCCATTTTTTTGAATCTGGATTATCCCCAATAACATCAGAGACACGGTTCCCTTTTAAATAACAGAAATGTAGCTCTTTTTAGCCCAGAAATGATCTCTAGACACATTTAGCATTTAGCAGTATCACATACTAAGTCAATACCCACATACTAATTACCTTTAATGGTATAGCGGCCCTGATGTCTCAAAATTAAAGACAAAGTTATTTTCCCACAATGAAAAAACCACAAAAACGTAAGTGATTCTGATTTAAGTGTAAAAGGGTTTCAAAGCAGACACTCTACAAATACAGTTTATAAAAGAGTTTGATGCTATGAAATTCCACAGGGGTTTTCCAATTCTGCCATTTTGTCTTCAGACTAATTGCGCAGCCTTTGTATCTTTGCCGTTTTCTCACCGGACTGAAAAACGGACCTGGTCTATATGAAGATGTGGATAGATTACTGGTCAAATGATCCTTAAGGTCAGCAGGATGTGCTATTGATTCAAAAAAACCTCTCCCTTCTCCCAACGGCACCGATATAATGAATGTTCTTATGACGTCCTGGGGTTTGTCTGTGTAAACATCAGCCCTGACCGGTCTGTTAGTCCTGGACCTGGTTTAGACCAGGTTTAGAAATGGTTTAGTCCTGCTTTTATAATTGCTTTAGACCTGATGTAGATCTGAAGAAGTACTGCTTTAGTCCTGCTTTAGACCTGCTGTAAACCTGCTTTAGTCCAGCTTTAGACCTGCTTTAAGCCTGCTTTAGTCCTGCTTTAGACCTGCTTTAGTCCTGCTTTAGACCTGCTTTAGTCCTGCTTTAGTCCTGCTTTAGACCTGCTTTAGACCTGCTTTAGACCTGCTTTAGTCCTGCTTTAGTTCTGCTTTAGACCTGCTTTAGTCCTGCTTTAGTTCTGCTTTAGTCCTGCTTTAGACCTGCTGTAGACCTGCTTTAGACCTGCTTTAGTTCTGCTTTAGACCTGCTTTAGACCTGCTTTAGTTCTGCTTTAGACCTGCTTTAGTCCTGCTTTAGTCCTGCTTTAGTTCTGCTTTAGACCTGTATTTAGAACTGCTTTAGTCCTTCTTTAGACCTGCTTTAGACCTACTGTAGACCTGCTTTAGTCCTGCTTTAGTCCTGCTTTAGACCTGCTTTAGACCTACTGTAGACCTGCTTTAGACCTGCTTTAGACCTGCTTTAGTTCTGCTTTAGACCTGCTCTAGTCCTGCTTTAGTTCTGCTTTAGACCTGCTTTAGACCTGCTTTAGTCCTTCTTTAGACCTGCTTTAGACCTGCTTTAGACCTGCTTTAGACCTGCTTTAGACCTGCTTTAGACCTGCTTTAGTTCTGCTTTAGACCTGTATTTAGAACTGCTTTAGTCCTTCTTTAGACCTGCTTTAGACCTGCTTTAGAACTGCTTTAGTCCTTCTTTAGACCTGCTTTAGACCTGCTTTAGACCTGCTTTAGTTCTGCTTTAGAACTGCTTTAGTCCTTCTTTAGACCTGCTTTAGACCTGCTTTAGACCTGCTTTAGACCTGCTTTAGTTCTGCTTTAGAACTGCTTTAGTCCTTCTTTAGACCTGTTTTAGACCTGCTTTAGACCTGCTTTAGACCTGCTTTAGACCTGCTTTAGACCTGCTTTAGTTCTGCTTTAGACCTGCTTTAGTTCTGCTTTAGACCTGCTTTAGACCTGCTTTAGACCTGCTTTAGACCTGCTTTAGATCTGCCCTAGACCTGCTTTAAACCTGCTTTAGTCCTGCTTTAGGTCTGCTTTAGACCTGTATTTAGAACTGCTTTAGTCCTTCTTTAGACCTGCTTTAGACCTGCTTTAGACCTGCTTTAGACCTGCTTTAGTTCTGCTTTAGACCTGTATTTAGAACTGCTTTAGTCCTTCTTTAGACTTGCTTTAGACCTGCTTTAGAACTGCTTTAGTCCTTCTTTAGACCTGCTTTAGACCTGCTTTAGACCTGCTTTAGACCTGCTTTAGACCTGCTTTAGTTCTGCTTTAGAACTGCTTTAGTCCTTCTTTAGACCTGCTTTAGACCTGCTTTAGACCTGCTTTAGACCTGCTTTAGACCTGCTTTAGACCTGCTTTAGACCTGCTTTAGACCTGCTTTAGACCTGCTTTAGTTCTGCTTTAGACCTGCTTTAGTTCTGCTTTAGACCTGCTTTAGACCTGCTTTAGACCTGCTTTAGACCTGCCCTAGACCTGCTTTAGACCTGCTTTAGTTCTGCTTTAGAACTGCTTTAGTCCTTCTTTAGACCTGCTTTAGACCTGCTTTAGACCTGCTTTAGACCTGCTTTAGACCTGCTTTAGACCTGCTTTAGACCTGCTTTAGTTCTGCTTTAGACCTGCTTTAGTTCTGCTTTAGACCTGCTTTAGACCTGCTTTAGACCTGCTTTAGACCTGCCTTAGACCTGCTTTAGACCTGCTTTAGACCTGCTTGCTTTCCTTCCGTCACCTACAGAGACACTGTAATGTTAATGTAGCTGTTGCTGTAGGAGTTCTGTTCAAAACCTCCTTGTTTTAGAAAATGTGTGTAAAAATGACGTGTTTTCATTTGTTCAGGTAAATCTCCGCTGTGGGCTCAGGACTTTAAGCCCTACACGATGCTGATGTACGGGAACGGACCAGGACACAAGCTCATCAATGGCTCTCGGCCAAATCTCAAGGACGTCGACACCAGTAAGAAAAAGTTTATATAATCTATTCTGTACTTTACTATAGAAAACTATAATCTATTCTGTACTTTACTATAGAAAACTATAATCTATTCTGTACTTTACTTTGGATGAAACAGCACTCAGAAAAACTAATAAGTGTAGTTTGTAATGTAAGCTTGGACAACAGTATTTCAATCTGTAAAGATCTGTATTAGGGGGAGGAGCCAGTGTAGAGGGAGGATCCAGTGTAGAGGGAGAAGCCAGTGTAGAGGGAGGATCCAGTGTAGAGGGAGAAGCCAGTGTAGAGGGAGGATCCAGTGTAGAGGGAGAAGCCAGTGTAGAGGCAGGATCCAGTGTAGAGGGAGAAGCCAGTGTAGAGGGAGGAGCCAGTGTAGAGGAAGGATCCAGTGTAGAGGGAGGAGCCAGTGTAGAGGGAGGAGCCAGTGTAGAAGGAGGAGCAAGTGTAGAAGGAGGAGCAAGTGTAGAGGGAGGAGCCAGTGTAGAAGGAGGAGCAAGTGTAGAGGGAGGAGCCAGTGTAGAAGGAGGAGCAAGTGTAGAAGGAGGAGCAAGTGTAGAGGGAGGAGCCAGTGTAGAAGGAGGAGCAAGTGTAGAGGGAGGAGCCAGTGTAGAAGGAGGAGCAAGTGTAGAGGGATGAGCCAGTGTAGAGGGAGGAGCCAGTGTAGAGGGAGGAGCCAGTGTAGAAGGAGGAGCAAGTGTAGAGGGATGAGCCAGTGAAGAGGAAGGAGCCAGTGTAGAGGGAGGAGCCAGTGTAGAGGGAGGAGCCTGTGTGGCGCCATGACGTCTCTTTTGGTCTTTTTATCTGAATTTACGCTTAATCTTCATTAACAGGTGTCATTTTGGCTCCATTACCAAATCAGAATTTTTGTTTACAATCTAGTGAGGGGAAGGTGCTTTTGTGTTATGAATATTCAGAACACAACTTGGTTAATAAAAAATCTATGACAATGCAGGTGACCCCACTTCATCACTGCACAGAAGGAGAGCACAAAAATCCACAACAGGCTATATAAAAAATGATTAATTACTTAAATCTTCGTCCCTCAAAGGGAGTTCTCCACTTTCATGTCCTCTCTTACTAAATGTTTCGTAGTAATTGATGTACATTTTCTAAGATTAATTTTCACTTTACACACTATTACCTTTCCAACACAACGACATCACGTTTGCACTTTTATGTTTGATTTTTCTTATTTGTTAAAGCCTCACGTGTATAGAATGTGAACATATTTTTATTCTCCAGAAACCAAAGACTTTGTGCAGTATGCGGCGGTGCCCACAGAGTCGTCCACTCACAGCGGCGAGGACGTGGCGGTCTTGGCTCGCGGCCCCATGTCACACCTGTTCCACGGAGTCCAGGAGCAGAACTACATCGCTCACGCCATGGCCTACGCCTCCTGCGTGGGGGAGGACCAGAGCCACTGCTCCTCCTCCGTCAGCCCCACCCTCGACGGCGCGAACAACCTCGCTGCGGCCACCGGGGGCGCTCATTTCAGCCGTCTGCTCTCTGTGCTGCTGCTGATGCTCGCGCTCTTCCACTGAGCCGGACTCTGTGGGACTCTCTACATCTACAGCTAATACTGAGTCCTTCTTGGCTACAATTGACAGATGCTCTCAGTCCCTGCATCAAGCTGCTGTTCGTGCAATAACCTTCCTCCTCCCCATCGCCTCCTCATCAATGGCTGAATCACTCTGTTTTATATTTCTGCTGGGGTCTAATCTGCAATTTTATTGAAAATGTTATGTTCCAACACAACACATATTTTGGTTTGACAAATAGCTTCTAATAGTGCAGCTAGTCTTAATATACTCAATACTCAATAAACTTAATTTGAATGTATCTTTGTTTTGATGATTTCAGGATTGAATTAGAGGTTTCATAGTTTTGACCTAGCCTGGCCATAGCCATCTGTGCACTCCGCTCAATCATCATTTCACTGCATGTAACGTCTGGGTCTGGTCCCTGTGTTTGCGATTACAAACGGTTGAATTCCATCTTACCAATCAGTGTGCGCGGGAGGCGGGTGTTGTGTATGTGGGTGACGTCAAGAGTTTGCGTTGAACGGGCAGGTTGTAGTTTGGCAACGCCAAAGAATGTGATAGTAAAATAATCCGGTCTGGTTCTATCAAGAAATTGAAGCCGGCGTAATAGGAATGTTTAGCAAATGTAATCGCTGGCAAAGATTGTGGCGCTACTCCCCGCGGGCTCCGTTAGCGGCAAATAAGACTCTTGGTTTAATGCTAAATGCTAACGACAGACTCGGGCTCATGGTGACGGTAAACTCAGATCCAATGGTTTCAGTCTGCAAAAAGAGTTAACCCCTCCCACCTGTAAACGGAGCTCAATGGAGCACTTCCAGACCTTAGTACGAAATGTAATGTGTACTATGGTGTGGAACGACCAGGCTAGTTTTGATCATATTTTGTGTTAGAATTGTGAATGATAACAACACAACATGCTTCTCATCATTAGTGAGAAGCAACATAGACATTTCCCCTCTGTGGGACTAATAACGTTCTCTTATTTTATTTAATGTCAAACGCTTCGCTCAAACTGAAGCCTTGTGGTTGAGTCCAGGCATCTGAGACATAGACAGACACTAGTTTTCAGTTGTCCTCTCCTGCTGCTTTGAGATCATTTAACTAGATCAGAAGCAAAACAACAGAAATACAGATACTTTAAATTAAAATGAGTGGTAAAAAAGTGTATCTAGTTTGTATTGGGGACATGTCGTTTTTCTTTCACAATGTTTAATGATACACACACACACACACACACACACACACACACACACACAAACACACACACACACACACACACACACACACACACACACACACACACACACACACACACACACACACACACACACACACACACACACACACACACAATGAGATGGCAATGAGAACTGCTGTCTGAGAATTTGGAACTAAAATGATGCCATAAAGACAAAAGTACATGTAGCGTATGTGAAAACTAGTGATATATAGAACCTACAAGTTTTATGATTTTTACATTCCATTTTCTGTTTTTCCGAGTCTCCCCAGCTTTAATATCCGCTTTGCTAATTGAGTTTTGCAGCTGTAACTACATGAGCCCATTAATTATGCACAACATTTAAACACTCCCTATTTTTATCCGAGCTGAGTGATTGCTGTAATGATTTTGGGCATCTTCTGAGGATTTGGACTTTATTAAAAACTTGGGTTTGGACTCCCCTCGTGCTCATTTAGTCCTAGCCCCGGGACATTATTTTGGATTTCACAAAATGAGCTAATCTTTTACACCGGTTCAGACAGACTCATTTGAGAAAGAGTTATCTGTGTCCCGGGGGAGGAGGCGGCGATTGGGAACGGGGCCTTTTTCTTTTCGTACAAATGTCTTCTACTTTTGGAAATAACTTGATTGTATCTATAAAACAAATTATGAGGTTTATTTTGAAACAACATGGAACATCTGAGCCGCTCCGGATCAGATGCCGTATTTCCTAGAGTTTCAAGCCAGAGGGTGAGACAATCTGACTTGTGGTTGCTTTAATGCTTCAGAAAATACGTTATTAAAGTTAAGAAAAAACGCCTCTAACTGTGTAAGATTTGCATCACAAGGTTCAAAAAATGTTGTCTGGACCAAAACCAAACATAAGGCAAGGACAACTGGTGTAAAATCATCTAAGTAAGTCAAGTATTTTTTATTTATATAGCGCCTTTCACAGACCAGAGTCACAAAGCGGTTTACGGTTGGGGGCATTTGTCTCTCACTCCACAGAGAGATGGAAGCGGGGTCAGTACAGGAGACACATGCCATATCTACTGTATGTTTTTAGTGGTCTCTCTCTTTCTCTCTATCATTTTCCCGTCTCTCTCTCTCCCTTCCTCTCTCTCTCTCTCTATCGTTTTCCTGTCTCTTTCTCTCTCTCTCTCTATCTCTCTTCCTGTCTCTCTCTCTCTATCGTTTTCCCCTCTCTGGCAGCGGCACGGTGGCTGAGTGGACAGCACTCACGCCTCTCAGCAAGAAGGTCCTGGGTTCGAATCCCGGTCGGACCATGGTCTTTCTGAGTGGAGTTTGCATGTTCTCCCCGTGTCTGCGTAGGTTTCCTCCGGGTACTCTGGTTTCCCCTACCACTAAAAATATGTCCAATAGTTCTGGCATGTGCCTCCTGTACTGGCGACCACGCTCCCATCTCTGTGTGGATTGAGAGACAAATGCCCAAAAATAACAATTGTAAACCGCTTTGAGACTCAGATCTGCAGTGAAAAGGCGGTATATAAATAATAATTACTTACTCTCTCTCTCTATCGTTTTCCTGTCTCTCTCTCTATCTCTCTCTCTATCTCTCCTCCAGTCTTTCTCTCCCTCTCTATTGTTTTCCCATCTCGCTTTCTCTCTCTCTATTGTTTTCCTGTCTCTCTCTATCTCTCTTCCTGTCTCTCTCTCTCTCTCCCTCTCTCTCTATGGTTTTCCCGTCTCGCTCTCTCTCTCTATTGTTTTCCTATCTCTCTCTCTATCTCTCTTCCAGTCTTTCTCTCTCTCTCTCTCTCTCTATTGTTTTCGCGTCTCTCTCTCTCTCTCTCTCTATCGTTTTCCTGTCTCTCTCTCTCTATCTCTCTTCCTGTCCCTCTATCGTTTTCCTGTCTCTCTCTCTCTATCGCTCATCCCGTCTCTCTGTCTCTTCCTGTCTCTCTCTCTCTCTCTCTCTCTTCCTGTCCCTCTATCGTTTTCCTATCTCTCTCTCTCTCTCTCTCTTCCCGTCTCTCTCTCTTTCTCTCTCTCTCTTCCTGTCTCTCTCTCTCTATCTCTCTTCCTATCTCTCTCTCTCTTCCCGTCTCTCTCTTTCTCTCTCTCTTCCTGTCTCTCTCACTCTATCTCTCTTCCCGTCTCTCTCTCTCTCTCTTCCTGTCTCTCTCTCTCTCTCTCTTCCTGTCTCTCTCTCTCTCTCTCTTCCTGTCTCTCTCTCTCTGCTGATAAATGATTTTTTAGTTGCCTGTTGTCCTTTATGTTGCACTTGTGTGGATGGATCAACACAAGCTGCAGTTCTACCATAAAACAATCCACAAAATACATAACAACCAGAAGAACTTGTGCAGGGGCCTCCAACCTGTACTGTAGCTCGGGACTCACCAGTAGCTCGCCACCCTCTTCCAGGTAGCTCGCCAAAGGATTTAGAAATGAACAAATTGAATAATATACAGGATATTTCAAATTGCATTATTCATTACCATTTTTTATTATTGTAAATGCACTTACCTTGTCACTAGTAAAAATGTTCAATGATAAATACTGACTGCACCCAAAATCAGGCTCGTTCACACCAACAAATCACCATTTTTTTCCCAGGGTCGCTTACAAGAGTAGTTCTCTGACTTTGTCGACCCGGGAAAGTATCTCTCTGAATGAAAAAGGTTGGAGACACCTGAACTAGTGCGTCTCAAACAACACAGTATAGATTTGCGATGACATTTTACAATATAGATTTTATATGACGAGCGAGAAAAGGAAGAAAAACAGACAAAACGTGTTTGTTTAAACTTCTATTTCCTCCCACTCTGATAACGCTCTGTGAGTCGTGCTTTCAGCTGAGGACAGAGACACTTTATTGTTGCCCTTGGCCTAGTTTTAGTTTCTCACTGCTCTTTAAACCCAGGTCTAAAGCTTTTATACATAACTGATAACCTCCAGTTTTCAGTTATGTTTAAATGTTACAACCTTTTGTTTGCACCGGAAAGAGCCACTGCCAACGAAATGTCAAGGACTGATCTGGACGTCGCTCTCTCTCTGCACTTTCACTTTAATTCAACTATGGAGAGATTTTTTTTCAGCAGAATCACAGTATACAGAAGGGGTGACAGTGGCTCAGTTGGTGGAGCACAGGTCTTTGGACCTAATTGTTGTGGGTTCAAGCCCACCACGACCCATGTCACCTGCTCCCACTAATGTCTGCTGTCGTTGTGTCCCTGGGCAAGACACTTAACCCCACATTGCCTGAAGCCCCCGCTGAGAGACCAAGGCCATCTCATTGTTGTCGGAGAAGCCACCTGCAGGAGGATCAGAGGGACTGGTGCAATGAGACTTGGGTGGCAGCTCAGATTGCCTCCCCCTCTCCCAGAAATGGAATAATAAACGGGCAGAAAATGACAGCACATTATACAAGATGAACAGTCTTTAAAACACTGGTAAATAGTCTCTTTGGCTCAAATACCGCAGTGATAATGACAGGCGTCTTCTCCGGTGGTTTTCAGATGTAGGTTAAAAACAGAAGGATTTTTATCTTTACTCCTTATAATGCACTGTAGCTATTTATGATTTTAATCCCATGTTTGATTTTAATGTTTTGTTTTTATTTATTTATTTGCTCTTATTGTGTGTGTGTGTGTGTGTGTGTGTGTGTCGGCGCTTTGTGTTGTCTTGTGTAGGAAAGGCACTTTACAAACAAAAATTTGATTCATTGAAATGATCAGACTCTGCTAGAATACAGAATAAAAAGTGATTCATGAATAAAAACAGAATATAGGCAAGTTACAGGCCAAGCTTTGTAACCTGAGTCTCCTGCAAGAGGGCAAAGATGGAAAGACAAAGAAGGACACAAACGCTGCTTTCCTGTATAGTACCTCATGGATGGGTCAAGTTACCGGATGTCATAAACACATTTGCCATTTGATAATAATGTAAACTGGTTAAACTCCGTGTCTCGGGGTCTCTCTACAGCCTCTATTGTCCGTCCAGACGTCCACAGCCTCACTGACCCCAGATAAGGCTCATCAGTAGAATCAGCAGTCTCAGTAATTTGGCCAAAATTTCCCAAAGAGGTGAATATTCAGACAGTTTTTATTTCCACATAGATTCAACTTTATTTATATGTTTTTACTCAAATTTTTGGGCTGTAATTCAAATTTTCTTACGTTCAACTCAGGCGCAACAGGCTTCTCTCTCTCTCTTTTTTCTTCTGCCGCTGCTGTTGCTGTTCCGCTACTGTCCTGTCAGGGGCGCAAGAACCACAGAGACCGCAGCGCTCCCGAACGTGCCTTTGAGCGGGTTACGAAACAGTTCAGGGTGCACTGCAGGAGAATGGGAATGGCGCATTAAGAGGTCTATAAATAATGTTACCAAAAGTAATTTATGCTACTGCTGTCCCATCAGGCCAATCGCATCCAGAACACTGTGAGTCCAGCTGATGTTGATCTATCACCGACTTACATTTGAGAGAAGATATAACAGAATAGACAAGAAAAAACTCTTTATTATTATAACAATGAGCTTAGCAAATTAAGACAAAGCACGGCAAGCCATAACACCATAAATTAAGATAGCGTTTCCATGCCGACAATCGGTTAAATGACCCAAAGAAACATTAGTGTCTTAATTATAGGCCGTGTTTTAAAAGCCTCATTTTCTGCCACTACAGAAACATTAAGGAGATGTGGAAATAAAAGCACAAATGCACAAACAAAACGGTCAGTGTGCGTCTTGTACAGTTTGTGTGCTTTGTCATTTGCTTGAATCACAATAGTTTTGTTTTTAAGATACTTTTTTATTTCTCAGATTAGGGATTATGGAGTAGTTTGGAGGAGCTGGAGCCATAAGTGTCCTCTGTCGTTCATCCATCTTTCCAGAGTCACTTTATGCATGCTGTGTGTGTGTGTGACTGTAAACTCAAAACAAACCAAAATAAATAAAATCCAGAATAAAAAATAAAAAAACAAACAAATTTTACAGTGAGCTCGTGGTAGCTCTAAATTGCAAACTTCCAGAGTCACTATCGGACAAAGTGTCAGCAGCTGCCAGTATTTGTCTTACCGTATTTGTGTGTCAAAGACTGATCTACTTGTATTTCTGAAGCTAAGCAATGCAGAGCCTGGTTAACACTCGGATGGAAGACCTCAGTAATGTACACGATGCTACGTTCAGCTCGTTGGCAAAGACTTGGCGTACGTTCTACTTCTTCCCACTTCGATAATTCATAAATGACTTATTGTAAATATATTGAGGCTGGTGGAGGTTGTGGCAAATGTAATTATACTTTGTGATTTTAAATATCTGAATTCACATTGAAGAAAAAAGAAAAAGAATAAAGTCTATTATCAGCACAAAATAAAACCAGAAATTAAAAAGGTGGGACCAGTGTGATATCAGGTGCTACATACAGTGTGCTGGGTGTAGCTCTAAAGTGCAAACTGCTGTTGTGCCCTGTGGCAAAACATGCATAAATCTTGAGTCTGTGAATGATTGATGGTCAGAGGAACCAATGAGAGCCTCACCTCCTCCGGTCAACCGCAGGGCAGCTGTGGCTACTAGAGTGGTTTAATAGTGGTGTAAGAAATGTATAATTACTCAGTCTGTAGTTTATATTCTAGTCGTTGGTTTTATCGAGAAATGAATACAAGGCAGCAATGATCGCACCTGTACCCGGTTTATTTTCGAGTAATTTCAGATTTAAAAAAAGGAGACAACGGTTTATGATTTGTATCAATGTGCATAAGAACCAGTGGGGGTGTACCCGGAAAGAGAATTACCCCAAGCTTTTGTATGGCGTCTTCTTTCCTCTCTAAAACAGCTTTACAGGATGGTCCAAAAGTCGCTCTTGGCCCAAAGCTGCGTTCCAGATGTGTGTCAACGCTGAGGGGAGTACTTTTTATGGGACCAGTCTAGTTTAGTCACTGTGGACTTCAGAATGCACTGGTTAAAAAAATGGGGCACATTTTCCAGCCCCCGCGGCCCTTTTGAAAAAGCCCCATAGAGGGAATAAGTGGTGGCACATTAGTTTCAACGGCGGAGATTGGCGTGAATACGTCCTTTTATATTTAAGGTCTATGGAAAGAACAGAAACGTCATCACTTGAGATATTAGCGACGCATGCTTCAGATATAGACAACATAGTAACAATGTGAGTCAGAACAAATAAGTTCAATTACACACACACACACACACACACACACACACACACGTTTTTGTTACCTGGTGGGTCCCTTTGACAGGGCCGTTCAGAATGGGACCCATAGACATAATCTTTTTTTACTGGGACTACTTTAAGTAATACAAAACAGTCAATAGAAACCAAACAACTATTTTAAAGGAATTTTATTTTAGATTTTTTTTTCGAATTGCAGTGATTCTATTTTTGACATAGAATTTAATGCCACTCCATGTCCGATGTCTAAGGTCATCTGGTGAGGCATTAATGCAGGCCAGGCCAGGCCAGGCCAGGCAGTGAGACTTCCCAGGTACTTTTCCAGTCTGTATGAAAGGAGTCATGGTCTTCTCCACAGCCTTCACCTCAGATGCAGACCATGGCTTTCTTACACGTTCTAGGGAGAGAAATAAAAATATATTAGCAATATACACTCCCAAGGTTAGGACCAAGCACCCTGGCTGTAATCCCCCACCTGGTACACTTACCAGAAGGGGCACTGCCACTACCATGGGGTGCATCTGGATGAATGGTTGAAGGTTCTCCGCTTGAAGTTTCTTTTAGCCCGTCCGTTTGTGAGAGGATCTCTACTGCTCTCCCTGTCGCACAGAAAATAAAAATACAAGTGGCCTTTAGGGGAAAAAAATCATACATATTTTAATAATATCAAGAATTACCTTCAGGCTCAATTTGTATCTGGTCGAGGCTCTTTCCTTCGAATTCCGTCACTCTTCCCTGCTCCATGGCCATCAACACTTTGCTGATTTTGGCCAGCTCCAGTGTCCCCTCTGGTAGTCTGTAATATTGTCTGTGGATGCGAATGTCATGGCCGAGGAAGTTGGCTAGTATGTCCATTTCATTCTCTTTCATATTGAGAACTGTAGACATAGTAGCTATGTGCTTTCTAAGTTTGGTTGAGGATAGCATCTCTGGATGCACCGCACCACATTCTTTGGCTACCTGGCGTAGGGAGTCTGATCCCCTGATGTGGGTGTCTGCGCCCGGGCGGGAAAAGAAGTATGGGTTATGGTCAGAGATGGAACAGGCCCTTCTGTTCTCCACCAGCACCTCCATCCAAGCAATCATTTCAGGAGTCAAAAGAACCGGCACTTTCCGACTTCTTTTCCCTTTAATTTCAATGCGTTGAAAATGCTGACACAGCTTTTTCTCAAGTTGGGACAGTCCCAGAGCAATGTCAGAATGGATCCCAGTCTTACTTCTTAAGGTAAAGGCTGTCAGTGGCATCTTTGAAACCTCACCTTCCCTTCTTCGATTGAAAATAATGACCTCACAAAGAGTCAAAACTGCCAGTTTAGACCAATGCTTAGACGTTGGCTCACTTATTAGGGTTTGCACATATTCAGGTCGACATACCTCAATATGTGCATGCATGGCTCTAACGTCCTCAGTCAGAGGGAGCAGGTCCGGAGTGTTCCACTTGGCTTGCCGGAGGGTCTGTAGGGCAGCAGAAGAAACACAGACGTCCCACCTCTTCTCAAAAAGCAGCCGGCTTCGTTGGAGGTTTTTAATAAATAGTTCATCAACACAATGCTCCATTTTTGAGTCACATTCAAGAATATCTGCTAGCTTTCTGAGGCTATGGCCGAGTTTGAGGGCCAAGGATGGAGTCTTGTATTGATTTGTTTCCTCATCATATCCAGCCACAGACCTGACTGCATCAATCACATGGTTAAAGTTGGAAGGAATAAAGAAATCCTTAATTGTTTTCAGTTTCCCTGCAGTTTTTGCTTCGTTAATTAACCTACCGACTTCTCTCATTTTCTGCCTAATGTAATCATGCTTAGTCTTATCATGCCCGTGTTTTAAGTACAGGTGCTCTCCGAGTCTCAGAATCCCCTTTTCTGCTTTGACAACACCCGTGACCTCATCCTGATGCATTGCCGAAATTAAAGACCACAGCTTTTTGCTGATGCCCTCCGGTACAGGCTGGGCTAGGGAGTAGAGGGACTGGACCCTACTTCTACCTGGTTTAGCCTGGGCATCTTTCTGTGAAAGCCGGCACCTGGCCACATGCCTCCACAGCGACTTTCGCTTAAGCAATGCCCCACAGTCTATACAGTGCAAAAACTCACTGGATTTAACTGGGCAATTTGGCTGTTTAGCTGGGACTAAAGTTCCAATGCCGGCCTTTAAAACCTCAAAATTGTGCTCACGGTTTCCACTATTCCTGATCAAATCAAACTGAAGTTTACGTGCTTTAGATTTCACAGGTAGAGCCAATGCTCTGGCTACGTCACTTTCATTTCCATGTTTTCTAGTCAAATGACGGGACATTTTGTGGCAGGACATTGAACAGTAGAGGCAGAAGTGTCTCTTGCTATAAACTCGCCCCCCATTTTTCTTCTTTTGCAGCTGCATGATAACAATCTTATTTGCCTTTGGTTCGTCACTTTCCGAGTCTTGAAGAAAAGTGTTTTTGATTTTTCTTTTTCCATACTTTTTTACAGGTTTCTTCTTGACAGTTAAATCGTCAGAATCTGAGTCGACTTCATCAATTAGGGACTCTTGACTAAGCTGCACAAACAACAAATAATTTGTAATCATTCTATATAACAATTTGAAGTCATGACTTGTAGTCAGCACTTACCAGTGGTTTGTAAGCGTGCGCTTCAGTGTGCTCCTCCATGATTTCTTGCAGCCTGATGAACCACACACTTGCACCTTTTTCTAGCCTGACACCTGATTTCCTCTGTTGTGCTGCTCCATGATTGGCTCCAGCCTGCTGGACTGAAATTGCCCCAGTGTGCCCCTCCTTGATATCCCGCAACCCACCACCAAGGTTCCGACACATAACACACTTTTTTCAGGAAAGTAAACCTCCAGGGGTCCTTTCCATATTTTTACAGAGACTGCATAAGGACCGTTAGAAAAGCATTACCCATTGATTATTAAGCTTGGACCAGTGGGGTCCGGTGTTCGGGCCCCACCACATAAAACCAGTCCCCATGACGTGAGTGGAATCTCAGGTTATGGAACCCACCAGGAGTTGAAAACAAGTGCACACACACACACACACACACAAACGGGGCCTGCTTGACTCATGGTCCATTCATTCAGACTGAGGCATTATTCAATTTTGTGTGGGCGAACTCTCCCCGTGACCCGAGGCCTGTTTGTTTTTATGAGAAGCAGCGATGGTTTTCCTGCAGCTCTGTGCGTCTATGTTTAGAGCAGAGGTGGGTGGATTCGTGGATTTACCGACCACGGCGGCGGTGCACGGACCCTCACAAATAGGCCACAACGGACTGTTTTAGCATCTCGTCCCACTTCAGTCGCATTTAACAATTTCTCCAATTGGAAAATGCTTGAATGGATATTGTTATGTTATTTTTATTTATGGCGGAGAATGAGATGGAGGCAATTTAGAAATCCAAAAACACACAAAATAGAAGGAACAAAATAACCGTAAATAACAAGTTTTAATGAGCGAACACAATGTTTATATGTGGCTCTTCAGTCATCATTGAGAGAGGAAAGAGACCAATACAAATCTAAAAGCACTTTTCAACTTAAATTACCGATAAAGGGCCAATAGAACATTTGAATGATTTCCACTCCATGACAAAGTTATCTAAGGCTGTTTCTTCATTGATTTAATAAAGCTAATAATAAAACACATTGTTGTAATATATCCCTAATGATTTAGACACATACATACAGATATTATCAAACCATCATTATACGCCAAAAGTCCTATTTTGATTCTATTATTATTCAAAAACCTTTGGATAGTCAGTACATTATGGTTAATAGAGGTGGGATCTTTAAAAGCCTGATGCCACAATTTAACAAAAATACAGCACTGCATTTGTATGTCATGTATTGATCGTTTTTTAAAGTCTAATAATAATAAATATAGTTGTATATAAATGAAAATGATTATGCTTCCCATTACAAAAAAATCTGTATATTTCTAAAAAAAATCCATGTTTTCGCACACCCCTAACCTTTAGTGTGACAAATTCTAAATGTCTCTGTGATGTAACTTTTCTCCAGTCTGTTTGAATGCTTTGTGATGGTATTTCTTCTCCTGGAAAGTACCAAAATAAGCCGTTATTTGTATTTTTGTATTATGACTTATTTTATTGCTTTAAAAAATGACTTCATAAACAGACTTTCTAACAACAAGCAAAACAACCTTCCCTCAGATCTGACCTGGAACTCGGCCACTTGTTTTTCCCCAAAGAGACCGGGACACTGTAGATTTCACAATGATCGAGCCATTATTGTCATCCATGGTGTAAGGTCATAATGAGCCTCCAGCTACAGCGTAAGACGTGTGGATCTCACCTCTGAGTCTCCTCTCGTGTTTTGGCTATAATTGGAATGTGCCCAGGTTCCATCTCTGCATCATGGACGGAACCTAAGGATTTTCCAGGTCCGCTCCACCTCTCACACTTCCACTCTGCAGCAGGAGGCACGAGGCGGCCAGCTCCGAGCAGCGTGGGCTGAAACAGGTGGAAGAGAAAGGAATCACCATGATACAGACAGAGAACCTTTAGCATTGCAACGAACAACTGAGACAGGTGTGAATTAGCTACGACTGCTACAGCCTGCTACATTCTGTTCCACCTGTTACAGCCTGCTACAGCCTGTTCCACCTGCTACAGCCTGTTACAGCCTGCTACATTCTGTTACAGCCTGCTACAGTCTGTTCCACCTGCTACAGCCTGTTACAGCCTGCTACATTCTGTTACAGCCTGCTACATTCTGTTCCACCTGCTACAGCCTGTTACAGCCTGCTACATTCTGTTACAGCCTGCTACATTCTGTTCCACCTGCTACAGCCTGTTACAGCCTGCTACAGTCTGTTACAGCCTGCTACATTCTGTTACAGCCTGCTACAGTCTGTTACAGCCTGCTACAGTCTGTTCCACCTGCTACAGCCTGTTACAGCCTGCTACATTCTGTTACAGCCTGCTACATTCTGTTCCACCTGCTACAGCCTGTTACAGCCTGCTACAGTCTGTTACAGCCTGCTACATTCTGTTACAGCCTGCTACAGTCTGTTCCACCTGCTACAGCCTGTTACAGCCTGCTACATTCTGTTACAGCCTGCTACATTCTGTTCCACCTGCTACAGCCTGTTACAGCCTGCTACAGCCTGTTACAGCCTGCTACATTCTGTTACAGCCTGCTACAGTCTGTTCCACCTGCTACAGCCTGTTACAGCCTGCTACATTCTGTTACAGCCTGCTACATTCTGTTCCACCTGCTACAGCCTGTTACAGCCTGCTACAGTCTGTTACAGCCTGCTACATTCTGTTACAGCCTGCTACAGCCTGCTACAGCCTGTTCCACCTGCTACAGCCTGTTACAGCCTGCTACATTCTGTTACAGCCTGCTACATTCTGTTACAGTCTGTTACAGCCTGCTACAGTCTGTTACAGCCTGCTACATTCTGTTACAGCCTGCTACAGCCTGCTACAGTCTGTTCCACCTGCTACAGCCTGTTACAGCCTGCTACATTCTGTTACAGCCTGCTACAGTCTGTTCCACCTGCTACAGCCTGTTACAGCCTGCTACAGTCTGTTACAGCCTGCTACAGCCTGCTACAGCCTGTTACAGCCTGCTACATTCTGTTCCACCTGTTACAGCCTGCTACAGCCTGTTACAGCCTGCTACAGTCTGTTACAGCCTGCTACAGTCTGTTACAGCCTGCTACAGTCTGTTACAGCCTGCTACAGCCTGCTACAGTCTGTTCCACCTGCTACAGCCTGTTACAGCCTGCTACAGTCTGTTACAGCCTGCTACATTCTGTTACAGCCTGCTACAGCCTGTTACAGCCTGCTACATTCTGTTCCACCTGTTACAGCCTGCTACAGCCTGTTACAGCCTGCTACAGTCTGTTACAGCCTGCTACAGTCTGTTACAGCCTGCTACAGCCTGTTACAGCCTGCTACATTCTGTTACAGCCTGCTACAGTCTGTTCCACCTGCTACAGCCTGTTACAGCCTGCTACAGTCTGTTACAGCCTGTTACAGCCTGCTACAGCCTGTTACAGTCTGTTCCACCTGCTACAGCCTGTTACAGCCTGCTACAGCCTGTTACAGCCTGCTACAGCCTGCTACAGTCTGTTCCACCTGCTACAGCCTGTTACAGCCTGCTACAGTCTGTTACAGCCTGCTACATTCTGTTACAGCCTGCTACAGTCTGTTCCACCTGCTACAGCCTGTTACAGCCTGCTACAGTCTGTTACAGCCTGTTACAGCCTGCTACAGTCTGTTACAGCCTGCTACAGTCTGTTCCACCTGCTACAGCCTGTTACAGCCTGCTACAGCCTGTTACAGTCTGTTCCACCTGCTACAGCCTGTTACAGCCTGCTACAGCCTGTTACAGCCTGCTACAGCCTGCTACAGTCTGTTCCACCTGCTACAGCCTGTTACAGCCTGCTACAGTCTGTTACAGCCTGCTACATTCTGTTACAGCCTGCTACAGTCTGTTCCACCTACTACAGCCTGTTACAGCCTGCTACAGTCTGTTACAGCCTGCTACAGCCTGCTACAGCCTGTTATAGCCTGCTACATTCTGTTCCACCTGTTACAGCCTGCTACAGCCTGTTACAGCCTGTTACAGCCTGCTACAGTCTGTTACAGCCTGCTACAGTCTGTTACAGCCTGCTACAGTCTGTTACAGCCTGCTACAGCCTGTTACAGCCTGCTACAGCCTGTTACAACCTGCTACAGCCTGTTACAGTCTGTTACAGCCTGCTACAGCCTGTTACAGCCTGCTACAGCCTGTTACAGCCTGTTACAGCCTGTTACAGCCTGTTACAGCCTGTTACAGCCTGCTACAGCCTGTTACAGCCTGCTACATTCTGTTCCACCTGCTACAGCCTGTTACAGCCTGCTACAGCCTGTTACAGCCTGCTACAGCCTGTTACAGCCTGCTACAGCCTGTTACAACCTGCTACAGCATGCTACAGCCTGTTACAGCCTGCTACAGCCTGTTACAGCCTGCTACAGCCTGTTACCACCTGCTACAGCCTGCTACAGCCTGTTACAGCCTGCTACAGCCTGCTACAGCCTGCTACAGTCTGTTACAGCCTGCTACAGTCTGTTACAGCCTGCTACAGCCTGCTACAGCCTGCTACAGCCTGTTACAGCCTGCTACAGCCTGTTACCACCTGCTACAGCCTGTTACAGTCTGTTACAGCCTGTTACAGCCTGCTACAGCCTGTTACAGCCTGCTACAGTCTGTTACAGCCTGCTACAGTCTGCTACAGCCTGCTACAGCCTGCTACAGCCTGTTACAGCCTGTTACAGCCTGCTACAGCCTGTTCCACCTGCTAGAGCCTGTTACAGCCTGCTACAGCCTGTTACAGCCTGCTACATTCTGTTCCACCTGCTACAGCCTGTTACAGCCTGCTACAGTCTGTTCCACCTGCTACAGCCTGTTACAGCCTGCTACAGTCTGTTACAGCCTGTTACAGCCTGCTACAGTCTGTTACAGCCTGCTACAGTCTGTTCCACCTGCTACAGCCTGTTACAGCCTGCTACAGCCTGTTACAGCCTGCTACAGTCTGTTCCACCTGCTACAGCCTGTTACAGCCTGCTACAGCCTGTTACAGCCTGCTACATTCTGTTCCACCTGTTACAGCCTGCTACAGCCTGTTACAGCCTGCTACAGTCTGTTACAGCCTGCTACAGTCTGTTACAGCCTGCTACAGTCTGTTACAGCCTGCTACAGTCTGTTACAGCCTGCTACAGCCTGTTACAGCCTGCTACAGCCTGTTCCACCTGCTACAGCCTGTTACAGCCTGCTACATTCTGTTACAGCCTGTTACAGTCTGTTCCACCTGCTACAGCCTGTTACAGCCTGCTACAGCCTGCTACAGCCTGCTACAGTCTGTTCCACCTGCTACAGCCTGTTACAGCCTGCTACAGTCTGTTACAGCCTGCTACATTCTGTTACAGCCTGCTACAGTCTGTTCCACCTGCTACAGCCTGTTACAGCCTGCTACAGTCTGTTACAGCCTGCTACAGCCTGTTACAGCCTGCTACATTCTGTTCCACCTGTTACAGCCTGCTACAGCCTGTTACAGCCTGCTACAGTCTGTTACAGCCTGCTACAGTCTGTTACAGCCTGTTACAGTCTGTTACAACCTGCTACAGCCTGTTACAGCCTGCTACAGCCTGTTACAGTCTGTTACAGCCTGCTACAGTCTGTTACAGCCTGCTACAGCCTGTTACAGCCTGCTACAGCCTGTTACAGCCTGCTACAGCCTGTTACAACCTGCTACAGCCTGTTACAGCCTGTTACAGCCTGCTACAGCCTGTTACAGCCTGATACAGTCTGTTACAGCCTGCTACATTCTGTTACAGCCTGCTACAGTCTGTTACAGCCTGCTACAGCCTGCTACAGCCTGCTACAGCCTGCTACAGCCTGCTACAGCCTGTTACCACCTGCTACAGCCTGTTACAACCTGCTACAGCCTGCTACAGCCTGCTACAGTCTGTTACAGCCTGCTACAGCCTGTTACAGCCTGCTACAACCTGCTACAGCCTGTTACAGCCTGCTACAACCTGCTACAGCCTGCTACAACCTGCTACAGCCTGCTACAGCCTGTTACAGCCTGCTACAGCCTGCTACAGCCTGTTACAGCCTGCTACAGCCTGCTACAGCCTGCTACAGCCTGCTACAAACTGCTACAGCCGGTTACAGCCTGCTACAAACTGTCATTGTGAAATAAAGGATATATGAAGTGCACCTTTACCTTCAATGATTATATCTCCCTATAGTTTCCTTCCATTGTAAGGACTAGATGGTAATAATCCAGTGCATTAATCGTGGCTCTGATCTCCGTTGACAAGCCGATTGTATTTTATGGTCCTCAAGAACATGCATGAACACCGGGCTCAGTAGTAGGAGTAAACACTGTGGATTGGGGGTGAGCTTCCAAACATTTTCCTCTGTTTTGCATCAATTTTCATAACAGATACATTTTACATCTTTTCAATTCAGCTATTATGTTTTTTCCCATTTGCTTTACACTGCGTTTTTTCAGGACTCTCAAAGACGCTCCACATGTCATTATTCGTTCGGTGGGGATGTAGCCATGGCTGCCCTGGGGCACAGTGACAGAAGCGAGGCCACCAATCTGTGCCATTGTCCGCTCGGAGCACCACCAGCCATTCACACACACCAGACTCATATAGACAATGTGGATGAAGTGTCTTGCCTGAGGACACCACTGCAGTTTGGCACTTTACAGCCACAGCTGCCCCACTGTGGCACCTGTACTCCCAGAGGTCTCCCATCTCAGTACTAACCAAACCAGGCCCTCCCCTGCTTAGCTTCAGAGGTCTGACTTTCACCTGCAGTTATGGCCAAAGTAAAGCTCAAAAGAACAAGAATCTTAAACGACGTAAGCAGAAGTCATCTTAAAGAGTATTATTTCTGTATCAGTGCATGAGGGTTTTTGACTTGCAAAGAATCCAGCATCATTTGTCTTGCTTTGTGTTTCCTTTTTATCATTTTGAGTTTAAGAATGATAGACTCAATCATAACCTATAATAAAACGAACCTAAACTTAATCCAAACTTGAAAAACAAAGTAATGTCTGTGTTCTTTGGTGGAATCCTCCTCTCTCAGCCTGGTCTGCACTGGTTGCACGTACTACTACAGTAAGAAGAAGCGTCGCATCTCTGCTCTTCCCTGACGGGTCTCTCCCCTCCTCCCCCCTCCCCTCCCCTTGCGCGGTAAGGCGATCCCAGCCAATCAGCTCACTTTCCGCTCCTGCCTGGCGAACTGACGGCGGGCGGGAGGCGGACACCACTCTTGGCTCTGTATAAAACCCACTTTTTGGCGTGGGATTTCTCTGCTACCTTTGCCCATGTGCGCGGACATAGCTTTCCCAGGTGAAAAAACCCCCAAAACAAAACAAACAAACAACACTGCACGGACTGTCCAAGCACCGCTGGGGACGCGCTGCTAATACGGATGCGTGGTTCATGAATGATAGGTTTCATTTATTTTTATTTTTATTTATTCTTAAAGTGAAAGAAACGTTGAAGAGAATGCGGCACGATGCTGAAGTGATATGTGGACGTCTCCTCTTCTCCCCCTCCGCCCTGGCTTCAGCGTCACTACTCTGGTCTGTGTGAGAGACTCAGACCCAGCTCTCCATCTGCGAGGTACCACACGCTTTCCTCTTTACAAACACCAACTCAATTAGGGACTTTTAAATGCAAGTCAAAGCATGGGGTGCATCAGCTCTAAAGCACCAATTGGTAAGACTTTGAATCTTTGCCTCATGTTTATTTTTGTAAATATATATAAATGTGTTTTTCGGCTTGCTCGCTGCTGCATTGGCTTCCCCTCCTTTCCTCCCTTTCCCTCTTCCTTGCAACCATTTGACGTATATTTCGATTGTGTTATTGCAAAACCACGCGCACCTCCATGATTTAGCACGTCTCGAGGTTAAACGCTGCGAGACGGAGAGGTGATGGATGGACGTGGTTGGTTGCACATTCTGCCTAAACATCGCGATGCTACGAGAGAGTTGCAAGAAGAAGGAGCGAAGGGGGGAAAAGCTCTTTTTGGTTGTTGGGAAGGTTGAGGAGCAGCGATCGCCACCACCACCAACCGACCACCAACCGACCACCAACCGACCACCAACCAACCCGTATAGCACCCCAGACTTGGCTCCCGCTTGGAGGCATGCCTTTCTCCAGAAGACACCTCGCATAGTTTAAGTCTTCTTTCGTAATAACCTGAAGAATCTTGCGGCAGGCGCGATGGTTCTGACCGCTCTGACCCAATTTAGTTGCAAGGTAGGAGGCAATTTTTACGCATAGGATGAGACGCGCGATCTCGTCTCTCTACATTCCATAACACATACCCTCGCCTATATTTCTTGCCTTTTAACTATCTCTATTTCCCGCTGTCTTGTCTGCTTGTTTACCCGGTTTGATCCTCGCTTTGGCGTCTGTACATGTCGCTAAAAAAGGACGCTGCATGTGCTTCCCAAGCTGAGCCACAAGCTTTCCGCACCTGGGTATTACATATGAAGTCATAACACCTTACCAACCGTGCCCTATTCCGTGCGTATTTACACGTATCACCCATGCGTAATTGTAGCGACTTCTTTAAGGCTGGCACAAATTCGTCTTTATCAATATGTTTGCACCTGTTACGTCCATTCTTCTTGACTGCAGTGATTTTGGGACTGAGAATGTTCTGTATACAAACCCAGAGACTGCTGTGTGCTTTTGAGTTTCGTCTCTCTATATCTATATGTGTGATTGTGCGTGTGCGTGTGTGACTCTATTGGCTTTGGTGATTATGGCGTCTCCTGGATGTGTCGAGGACGTGCGCTGCTGCAATCATTATTAGCCCATATTTCCACTTGTAGGTCAAAAGCAGCAACAGCAGCAGCAGCTTTAGCAGACACCTGTTCGGTTGCTTGTAACCTATCGACTGCGCATAGTGGAGACATGACGCCAGCTCCACTGCGTTTTCCTCCTGACCTGAATTATCCCGTATAGACTTCCCCGTTTTGTTTCTGTACATTCGGTGAGGACTGGAGACTGGAGGAGAGGAGGACAAAAAACTAAAAAACAGAAGGAAAATACAACATATAGCGTTAAAGCTTGAGGTCTCTCTCTTTTTGTCTCTCCAGTTTCCACGACAACCACGTCTACAAAGAAGGAGCGCGCGAGTGTGTGTGTGTGCGTCAATCATAAAAGGCAAAGAGAATGAAATACGCAAAACAAGAAAAAAAGCAAAAACATAATTGAGCAGACACGCAAATGGCAAGTATGCGAGGATGTGTTTGGTGATGGCAAGAATGATGCTGATGGGAGAGAGAAGGCGGTGATGCTACAGTTTGTGTGTGTGTGTTGCAATCAGTGTTATGCAAATCGCTTGTGATAATTTGCCAAAGTGTTCATTAACGAGATAAGAATCATAAACATGGAAAAAGAAAGCACTGCTGAAGAGGACGTGGCCTGTGCGTAATAGCGTTTCTTCACATGGTTTTGATTCTTATACGTATATGTGGGGATATGTCAGGAGCAAAACACATCGGGTGAGGTGGCTGAGTGGGTTTCCTTCAGGTGCTCCGGTTTTCCACCTACCAGTAAAATCATGTAGTGTATATGTCTGGCATGCGACTCCTGTACTGGCTACCCCGCTCCCATCTCTGTGTGACTCTGGTCTGTGAAAGGCGCTATATAGATAGATATTATTTACTTACATTTTAAAGAAGCATATTTTGCAGTTGAGTCTGATATAGGGCTGCATCTTTAAGTCCCTGCAGTCTGTCTAATCATGTAAAAAAAGGAATTTACTTTGTGAATTTGACCGTCATTGAATCGTATGTGTTATTGCTTTAAATGCACTGCTTACATTTGAGTTTTTCCCCAAAATGAATGAGTTGTTAAAGATATAGAGGTGGATTTAACCAAATTTTCACTTTTTGAACAAAACTCTCTGGTCTAAGCGAACGTATCACCAGAATGATTGAAAACTAGTTGGACCAATAGTCTTGATGATCCACCCGGAAGAAGAAATTCCTCCTGTATACCTTTATGTGTTTTAATTGAGTCTAGCTATCAATCATTTTATCAATAAAATGCTTTTCAAACAAATGAATGCAACGCAAAGTACACACACACACACAAAATCATGAAAAGAAACAAACACATTCCCAGCGTCCGTTGAATCCAGATCGTACCAAATATAAAACACGTTCTTTGGTTTTGATAAGAATTGTTCAAACTTGGGCTAAACCAGCGGCGGTGAGAGTTTTGGTCTGATTTGTCTCATTTGAATCATTTCCGAACATGATGTAATCCACAGCTGCTTTACCACAAACGGCATCAGGCGGCTGTGCACTCAGGCTTTTGCTTCTTCTCTGCACATGTGGCCAAATAAATCTAATTATTCATGTTTTGTTGGCGCCGTTCAGAGATTTCAGATTTCAGATTGGTCAAAGCTGTTTTCTAAAAGTGCAGTTATGGCTTTGATGATACAACAAAAATCCAGCATTTCTTAAACATTTTGCTGTAAATCTTTCAGTTCTACCATGTGCGGCAGAGTGGCTGAGTGGTTAGCTTTCTTGCCTCCCAGTAAGAAGGTTCTGGGGCCTTTCTGAGTGGAGTTTGCATGGTCTCCCTGTGTCTGCGTAGTTCCTCCAGGTGCTCCGGTTGCCTTTATAATGAAAGCATGTAAAATAGCTCCCATCTCCCTTGAAGAAAAAGAGAAATCTTAGTGGAACTTAGTTAAATAAAGGTGAATTAACAATAACGATAATACAAATTATATATAGTTATGTCTAAGTTAGAAATGTGTGGGAATTGTAAACAATCACTTCATAATAATAATAATAATAATAATACATTGATTTAAAAGTGCCTTTCAAAACACCCAAGGACACAGTACAAATATGGTTAAAAACAGAGTGAAATAAAAAAACATTAGTATTATTAAAAAATAGAAAACAACAGAACTGTACAAAGGTGTTGGGGGGATGTCATGTGACTGGTCATGTGACTTCTCATTTGGGGAAAGAAAGTTTGAGTTTGTGGGGAGTTTTGAGTCTGGATTTGAGCAGTGGAAGAGAGTCTGTGTTGCGGAGGTCAGGGGGGAGTGAGATCCAGAGCTGGGCAGCATATACTGTATACATCGGCACGGCAAGTTTATTTGTATAGCACAATTCATGCACAAAGCAACTCAAAGTGCAGAACAAAACATCTATATCTACTATCTATTTTGTATTGATATCTCCATAAGATGTTAATTTTGCTCAGAACAAAACCACAAACCGCGATCGCGCTGTTGGTTAGAATGATCCCAGCTAGATTTTGTCCATAAAAAACCCATTTCTTTATAATTTTCTTGGTTCACAATCAAAATAGCTGCATCTCCCGGGGCTCAAACCAATCACTAATCTATACACAGGCTTTGGTCGGATTTTCCTGTTCCTTCTTTTGTGCAAAGTTTTTTCCTCATTAATAGATTAGCCATGAATGCTTGTTGGCTGCGTCCGGGTCAGCTGTGTTTTCCCTTTAGCCTCTTCATTTGCATCTCTCCGCTGACTCAGGGCCAGTGCCGCAGAAGCCCTGGATTAAAAGACTCGTGTGAAGCTAAAGAGAAGCAAGAAAGAGACTTCTGGTGGACGGAGGTCGGAGGGCGCGCTGCAGAAATCTATTAGCGAATGCCGCATTAACAGCCGTGCATCGCTGGGTTGCAGGTCAATACCGCACTGGTCCAAGTCTACACACTTTTATAGGAAATTCCTTGATTTCTGAAATTGGGATTAGGATTAGATTAGTATTCGTCTCCACTTTGCAATCTGTGTTGGCAGGAGATGCGTTTTTGTTCTCACTGTTTCAATGTTTGCTGTGTATGCTATGGCAGATTTGATGATTTACTTTACATGGAGGATGTTTGCGAGAATAAATACAATATGGAAATGAGTAGACTGCAAAAAGTTATGAAAAAGAAGTCAAGAAATTGCTTAAATTTGACATTTCTTGATCATTTTGCTTTGTCTCATCTTGTTTTAAGGCAATCCAAATGTGCTCAAATTAATGTACATAAAACCACAGTTCATGAAAGAAATCAGAATGTATTCAAAATAAGATAAAATTTTATCATTTTTTGCAGTATAGACTTGAGCTAAACCTTTCTATAGATATTACAGTATCTCTATTCTGTGTATATATTGACGTGTAAAAAATGCAGCCTGAGAAAAACATTGGAAATTAGTTCAAGCTCCTGATAGCAGCTTATTCCAATGTGGCCCAGAGGAGGAGAAGTTTGCCCAAACCTGGTCTAACACACAGCTCTACAACTCAAGCTAAATTTAAAGAATGGACTGACTCTGGACCAGGACTAAACAAAGAGGCTCTTGAAATGTATCCAGTGCTTAATGAACTTGGAAAAACGTTTTGACTCTTTCACTCAGAAAGTCTCAAAAGTGCCTAGATCTTTTTATATACTAGCACTAAAACACCTGGATGATTTTGATCCGTGTAGTAGTGGAAAGATTGTATATAGGAATTGTGTGTTCAAAATGACTAAAGACTATTGTCCAAAAAGACCATTTAAAATCTCCAATGAGTGAATTCACAAAGCATAAGAATACAGTACATTCAAAAACCGCACTAAATTCGGTGGATTTTTAAACAGGTCTGAGTTTTGGTCCCGTCACTGAGAAGCCGCTCGAGGCCCCAGACCTGAGGACGCTTTGAAAGGCGTCTCGTAACTTCCCATTGTTACTCAAACTCCGTAACTGTAATTGAAAATGCTATTTCTATCGTACGTTATAAGCAGACGCTAAGCAAACATTGGGGACTTTTTATTTTCGCTCAGACAAAAATCATGGAAAATGTATAAGCTCCGTGATTCCTGTTAAGTTTTTGCTTCGCATATAAAACAAAACAAAACAGAACAACAAACACGTGCAGCGAGGGATTGTGTATCGATCCCGAACAGCACGAGTACTTTCTCCACGTACATTTCTAATCCCAGCCTGTCTTTTCCCTGTGCTCTCAAATGCATCCCTGACAATGTCTCGTTCTAATCCAATTCACGCCTTTCCATCCAGCTCCAAACAGACTGGTTTCTCGCCCCTCAGTCGCCGTGCATTCAATCGTATTAAATTGGAGAAGGAGCAGAATTCGGATTTCACTAGTGCTTCGTAATTGCACTCATTGTGGTGTTAAGTATCCAGCTCATACAGATATTTTGTGATTAGCGACAGTATTGACAACACCTCTGACAGAAACATTACTTACTGTATAAGCCATCTATGTGACCTATTCCATCCTCTACAGCTCAAATCTAACGGAATTGAAAGGAAAATAAGAACTATAACAGTTCGCGTGTAGATAAACATCGAATCTCAAACCATATATAGATATTGTTGTGGTTCTTTGAAAGACTAGTTAGATGTATTCCCTTGTTAACATGTTTCGGCTGCAGATCAATCAGGCCGACCACGCCTACTCAGAATTAACATCAGCTGATAAATGACGTGTCACCACAGCGACGAAGATGGCTCACAGCTCTGCTGCCGAAACATGTTAACAAGGTATATACATCTAACCTTGTCTTTCAAAAAACCACATAAAAAAAAAACCAAGTTGAACCCATGTCAAAATGTAATCATTTTCAACCTAAAAACTATTAGACTAAACCAGGGGTCGAGCCCCTTTTTAGCTGAGAAAGCAAAAAAAATCCACTATTTTTGTTTTGTGTCCCCAAAATAACATTGTAATACAAAAATGATTACAGTGGATTATTCAAGTCAAATAATGAACACAAATATTTTAATATTACAAACAAAACATCATAAATTTAACATTAAATAATTATATATATTTTTTATTTTTTTTATGACCTCCCGCGGCCCCCCTGCAGTGCCCTCGCGGCCCACCAGGGGGCCGCGGACCCCACTTTGGGAGACACTGCCTTATCCAAATGATTTTCATGTCAATATCGATTTACATTGTTTCTGTATAATTCAATTTGTCACTTTCGTTCTCAGTGCTTTCAATAAAGACAAGAAAATAAATCCTTACTCTAAATATGAAATAGTGAGTGAGGCGTATTGAAACAAATTAGATTTATTTATATATTTGTTGTAATTCTAATATCTGAAACGTTTTGGCTTTGTCTGGTGAATTCTCTGAGATAATTCTAAGTTGGATTGGCCAAAACCCACTGGGCAGAGTGAATCCACAAATGTTAAAAAAATGATTTAATTGAGCAAGTCTTGGCACAAAAAGGCCATTTATCGTTAACGTAATCTTACCAAAAGATGTTTACAGCTGCTCCAGTCCACTGTATATTCCATTGTGACTACATTACAGCACAAAAAGCAGAACAAAGCTGTAATAACGTCCAGATAAAGTGGATTGAAAGTTTGGCACCTGGCTGAAGTCCAGGAGCCTCAGCGGAGTAGTGAGAATGAGTCTGTGAGCCAGGCTGGTCCGAGTGTTTCCCAACAGAGTCAGATCGGACATGGAGCCCGCGGGGGTCCAGTCCACCCGCAACGCCGCGTCCCCCGCCACTGTGAGGAGAGAGCCCAGGCACCAGGAGTAAGGCTGTAAGAGTCACACACGCTGCACACGGCCTCGCAAACAGTGCTTTTTCACAGATAATCAGGCAGAACTTTAAGACCGACATTAATCACCATGACAACAGATCGGAGTCAGTGTGTGGTATAGTATTCAAGAATTAGTGTGTGGTGTGGTATTCAAGAGTCAGTGTGTAGTATAGTATTCAAGAGTCAGTGTGTGGTATAGTATTCAAGAGTCAGTGTGTGGTATAGTATTCAAGAGTCAGTGTGTGGTATAGTATTCAAGAGTCAGTGTGTGGTATAGTATTCAAGAGTCAGTGTGTGGTATAGTATTCAAAAGTCAGTGTGTGGTATAGTATTCAAGAGTCAGTGTGTGGTATAGTATTCAAGAGTCAGTGTGTGGTATAGTATTCAAGAATTAGTGTGTGGTGTGGTATTCAAGAGTCAGTGTGTGGTTTAGCTGTTATAGCTGTTGTGTTACTGTGAAGCTGTTCTGTTACTGTGAAATTGTTGTGTTACTGTGCAGCTGTTGTGTTACTGTGAAGCTATTGTGTTGCTGTCTCAGGCCTACAGCTAGAAGAATACTTTGACAGGATGTGTGCGTCTCTCTGTGTGCGATACAAAATGGTCTCATCTCCAAACCATGTCTCTGGAGTCTGGAGGTGTATTTCTAATCTGCTAAATTTAAATTTAAAATAAGGAATGTGTCTGGTGTGGTCCATAAACTGCTCAAAGATGCTTTGGGCGCGATTGGGCCTCATATACTGGCAATTATAAATTCATCACTGACATCAGGCTGCGTTCCAAGTTCCTTTAAACATGCTGTTGTTCAGCCTCTGCTTAAGAAGCAAAACCTTGACTCTGAAGTCCTGGCAAACTACAGACCAATTTCTAAATTGCCTTTCTTATCAAAAATCTTGGAAAAACTGGTTTTTGCACAAATACAATCTTATCTGGATGCAAATGGCATTTTAGAAAAATTTCAATCTGGCTTTAAGGCACGTCACAGCACTGAGACTGCACTCTTAAGAGTTTTTAATGACCTTATTTTAACTGTTGATTCAGGCTGCTCCACTGTTTTAGTGCTTTTAGATTTAACTGCAGCATTTGACACTGTCAACCATGAAATATTGCTTTCACGCCTCAAAAATCACGTTGGCATTATAGGTACTGCCTTAAGTTGGTTTAGATCGTACCTTGAAAATCGATCTTTTGCCGTCCACCTGGGTCCTTACGCTTCTGGAGCTACCCCACTAAGCTGTGGTGTGCCGCAGGGCTCCATTTTGGGCCCCCTATTGTTTTCAATGTATATGCTGCCCATTGGGTCAATTTTTAGAAAATATAAAATTGACTTTCATTGTTTTGCAGATGATCTGCAAATTTATCTGCCTTTGAAGGCAGGCACAAACAATGTTCAAGTTTTGTTTGATTGCTTACAGGAAGTGAAGGACTGGATGGCTCAAAATTGTTTAAAGCTTAATGACTCCAAAACTGAAATTGTTGTATTTGGTAACTCATGTGATGCCACTGCTCTAGGCCCTTTGAATATTTATCGTCACGAGTCTGCTAGGAATCTTGGGGTTGCTTTGGACAGTTCGTTTAAATTTGACAGACAAATAAGTTCAGTCGTCAAAAATAGCTTTTTTCAGCTGCGTTTGCTCAGCAAAATCAAACCCTATTTGCCTCATGGTGACTTGGAGCGTGTCATTCATGCTTTTATTACGTGTCGCTTAGATTATTGTAACTCTCTGTACTGTGGGCTCGATCAAAAGTCCATTCGTCGTCTGCAGTTGGTTCAAAACGCAGCGGCGCGTTTGCTCACAGGAACAAGGAAACGTGAGCACATAACTCCTGTGTTGGCCTCTCTGCACTGGCTTCCAGTCAGCTTTAGGATTCAATTCAAGATACTGTTGATGGTTTTTAAATGCTTGAATGGGTTGGCTCCATCTTACCTTTCGGAGCTTTTGTTGACCCGTGATCCAGGTCGTACATTGAGATCCTCCAACCAAATGACTCTGGAGGTGCCTAAAGCGGAGCGTAAAACCAGAGGAGACCGGGCTTTTGCCGTAGCGGCTCCGAGACTCTGGAACAGCCTTCCGCTGAATGTCAAAATGGCCCAGTCCATTCATGTTTTTAAGTCGTTGTTGAAAACTAATTTTTTTGCTTTGGCCTTCAACACAAGCTGAGCAGATCCCATGTATTTTATTATTATTGTCTCATGTTGTATATTTTGTGACTGTTTTACTCTTCAATTGTATTTTATAATGTTTGTTGTACAGCACTTTGGGCGGTTGTGGCTGTTTTAAGTGTGCTATATAAATAAAATTGACATTGACATAAGTGTGATGAAAAGTGGACCAGTGCAATTTTTGTTGGGATAAAGCGGTCGTAATGAGTTGCCTGATCATTTTGGATTGACTAAAAAAGAGGAATTTCAGCCGTGACTTTCAAGGATTGCTTTTTAATCCTTGCTTCATTTGAGTGTTTCTGTGCCATGCCAAACCATGCCGGACCCCAGCAGCACCCGATGGGAGTGATGACCTTTGGAGAAATGCAACGCACCCGCATCTCGAACGAAAACAGCGAAAAAACTCCACTTTGACGAGATTTGCCCATTTGCAGTAAAACCCCATTGGAAAAACTGTGCAAGAGCAGCCCCAGTGTGCACCAGGAGAGAGTACACACCAGCGCTATGGCCAATTCAAGTCAATTCGAATCACAGCAGCAGAAGTCTCAGGGGGACATTACAAAGTTGTTGATTCGACAACAACAGATCAGAGAATCAAACAGTATGAACACAAAACATGTATTATTTATGAAAATCTTTAACCCCAGCTTTAATCCAGAGATTGAATCTAATCCGTTCAGCTTCTTGTGATAATCTATGACACCTGTGGCTCAGTCCATTTGGAATCTCAATATCAAGCTAAAAATATGCTATGATACAAATCTGTATTCAGTCCCTCCTCGTGGATCTGCACTCTGCCTTGCCACGTGATTTTACCCTCTGAACAAAAATGACGACGTAATACTGGCGAACCATCAGAAAAAGTAAAGTAAATATTTACTCATATAGCACATTTCACAGGCCAAGGTCACACAAAGCACTTAAATTCCCCAAACCATTACCATTAGATACAGGTCTATTGTCCATGGGTTTAGTGGTGGGGGAAACCAGAGCACCTGGAGGACACCCACGAAGACAGAGAGAGAACATGCAAACTCTACACAGAAAGGCCTGGAGGTGGATTTGAACCCGGTCATTAACTGCATTAACTGCCGAAGGGAAATCTATGTTGCATTTTCTGTAAATCTTTTGAAATCAGGTGTAGTGTAGAGACGTATACAGCTGCAGGTGTAGTGTACAGACGTGTACAGGTGTAGTGTACAGACGTAGTGTACAGACATATACAGGCGTAGTGTACAGACGTGTACAGGTGTAGTATACAGACGTGTACAGGCGTAGTGTACAGACATATACAGGCGTAGTGTACAGACGTAGTGTACTGACATATATAGGCGTAGTGTACAGACGTGTACAGGTGTAGTGTACAGACGTAGTGTACAGACATATACAGGCGTAGTGTACAGACGTGTACAGGTGTAGTGTACAGACGTGTACAGGCGTAGTGTACAGACATATACAGGCGTAGTGTACAGACGTGTACAGTGTGTTTGTGGGAGGTCCTGATCTGATGGTGACGGTATTAGAAAAGTATCAGTGACATTGGAGCATCACATTACACTGGTGTGAGAGGCTTCCACTGTGTGTGTGTGTGTGTGTGTGTGTGTGTGTGTGTGTGTGTGTGTGTGTGTGTGTGTGTGTGTGTGTGTGTGTGTGTGTGTGTGTGTGTGTGTGTGTGTGTGTTTGCATGTTCTCCCTGTGTCTGCATCAGTTTCTAGGTGTTTTTAGTTTTTCAGTTTTTAGGTGCTCCGGTTCCCACGTATACACTAGGTCAAATCCACCAGACCCCAGGAGATGGCACTAGTGTCTAGGAATGCACTGATAGATTTGAAAGAAGTGGCATCGGTGCATCACTAGTGGCATTAAAAGGATGGGTCAAATGCTGAGGATATTCCTATAGGGACAATAAAGTATACCTTAACTTAACTTAGGTCTTCCATCACAGTACTAGCCAAGCCCTGCCCTGCTTAGCTTCTCAGATCTGGCGGGATCAAGCTTTGGCCGTCACTAAATGAACATGGGGGGGTATTTTTAGAATGTATTGATTTCCTTTAAGTCTTAAACAATACAAGTGGACTGTAAATCCCTGACATTACATACGGCTCATAATTAATCTGAAAAGCAAAACGTATCAAAAAGTAAATGTCACCCATGATCTGTGAAAACAACAATCCTCTGACCCACGTCGTGGACACCTCACGGACGCGTCACCAAACAAACTGCAAATGTCACTTACTGCTGACACATCAAGGGTGCTCTGTCACAGCACATGTCTAACCTTTCATATCCGCTGTCTCCTCCACAACCTGTCGGCCTAATGCTCGCAGCAAAGTGTTTCAGCACCGCGGACAGCTCCCGGTGCTACAAGGGACAATGAATGACGGACGTTTCCTTTTTTTTCATTTAAGAAAGTTCAGCATTGAAATTGAAGATGTAAATGTCCCCTCTAGTGAGATGTGAGTCAAAGTAAAGCCTACCTCTCCTCTTAAAACCAAATGCAGTATTGTTCAAAGACTCTACTACCAAGGTGGAAATAAGACAAGCTAAGACTGTAAGCAGGTAAAAATGTAAAAACAGGACTAAACTACAATGAAATATAGAGTCTGGAGGTTCTTTATAAATCCAGACTTTTATACAAAGCTCTTAGGATTGTCAATGACTCTTCTGGCCACCCTGGGAAAGCCATGTTCCAGCTTCTTCCCTCTGGCAGAAGATATCGCTCTCTGAGATGCAGGACATCTCGTTACGCTAACAGTTTTTATCCACAAGCTGTTATCAGTGTGAACAGAGCACTTTAATGATTTGCACTTGTTTTGAACTGTTTTAGTCGATCGATTTCACAGTGACATTTGTTTACTGTTTTATTTGTTTTATTTTTGTCTTTTAATGTTGTTTTATGTCTGTATTTGTCTGGTGACTTTTGCTAATGTTTTCCAATGTGGTGTTTTTACTGCAAATGGCAAATAAACTGAATCTGAATCTGAGTAAGATATGAATAAGACAAGGGATTCCTACATTAACATTGATCAAAGGCAGAGTTAGACATTTCAGCACCATGGACAGCTCCTATTGCATACAGAATGATAGTGCTACTCAAAAACTATGACACAAAACAAAAAAAGTGGAACGTGAACATGGATTAGATCCACATTCAAATAAAAGCAACAACTAAACCAAGATGAAACTATTATGGACCAATAACTTCAGAACTTCAAAACCCACCTGTTCAAAACTGTCTACATGTAACTACATTTTAGATTTATATTTCTATTTCTTATTAGCTTGAACCTTTGTAAAGCAACTTTGAGTGTACAAAAAGTGCTATATAAGTGCTATGTATTATTATGTATGTATGTGGGTCGGTATGTTTGTAGGTAGGTAGGTAGATATGTTTGTATGTATGTATGTCTGTATGTGTGTATGTATGTGTGTATGTATGTCTGTGTGTATGTATGTATGTGTGTATGTTTGTAAGTATGTATGTATGTGTGTATGTATGTCTGTATGTGTGTATGTATGTGTGTATGTATGTCTGTGTGTATGTATGTATGTGTGTATGTATGTGTGTATGTTTGTATGTATGTGTGTATGTATGTCTTTATGTGTGTATGTATATATGTTTGTATGTATGTATGTGTGTAT
>OZ035832.1:24388527-24453145 GCA_964034765.1 Knipowitschia caucasica | reverse complement strand
TTCATTTATTTGCCATTTGCAGTAAAACCACATAGGAAAAACTGTGCAAGACTACCCCGGTGTGCACGGGGGTATCTTAAGAGTATAACGATCAGAAGACTATGATGAATCTTAATCCAGGCTTGAGCCATAATTGTCTAAATCATAACAAACAAAGGCTTGAAATAATAACATTAAATGCAGCTACAGATTTGTATCTCTCTTTGGATTCACCCAAAACAGATCCCAGAATTACACACTTTGAACACAGAAAGTACAATAATAATTAACACATAGAGCCATTGGTCCTTAGGGAGGGTATTCAATTTTTCGGAGTTCCTTCTGTACAGTCTGTCACCTTCAGGCACATATTTGATCGCTGTGGTTGGTACGCAATGTTCTAAAATCTGTGTTCCCTTTACAAGTGTATGCCTCAGTTTTAGAAAGTTGCATTTTGTGTGTGTGTATGAATAAACAACCTTCTCTTTTGTTCAGAAAGTAGAGAACAGTGTCCGAGACATCAGGCGTCTCTTGGATACTCAGTCTCTCTCATGCCTGTCTCCTAAAACACGGCTCTGGAAGCTGGAGTCATGGATTAGAATGATGTGCACGAAGGGAAGAGAATAGTTCTTTTGAATGCTTTTAAACCTCCTTTTCTTATAATAAGTTCCAGCTAAGTGAAGTGTGTGTAAGTCCGCTGTCCGGGCGGGATGAAGAGGGCCAGTGTCTGGGAGTCAGCTGATAGCGCCTGTGGGAGCTCAGCGTTGTCAACGGCACCACAGGAAGCGCCACTCTCCATCTCCAGAGCGACACTGCTGTTTACACTGCAAAGAATGATGATTATTTGAGCACATTCTAACTGCCTTAAAAACAATTTTTGCTCGTGGAACTAAGCAAAATGATCTTGTTTTAAAAATGATACAAGAAAAATATCCCTTGGAATGAGAAAACAAACATTTAGAGACTATATGCTACGTTACTAATACTACATTTTATTTATAGAGCCCTGTACAACACTGAAGGTGAGCACAGTGCATTATAATAAAATCACATAAAATCCATTTCAATCTGGAGAGACTCGAACAGACAAAACAGTGTTAGAATTGTATGTTGATTGGCAGTAATGTGACCCTACATAGATTACACATATGACAATGAGGACAATATTTTCAAGATTAAGTTTGTGTTGTACAGAATGTGGTTAGGATTTGGTGCTTAGACCCCTGCAGAGCACTTCACGATTGCAGATGGGGAAAGAGATTAAGAGATTAAATGGACTGGGGACCAAGACTGGAGACTTGGTTCTTCAGTCTTCCATTCTGAATTGGCGCTTAAGCTTCATTAAAATATTTATAAAATAAGTTAAAAAGCATTAACAAAGCATTACAAAAGTGTTAAAAACCAGTCTGACTGAACGTTTTGAAACCTAAAATCAGTGAAGCTTATTCCGGAGTCTGGGTCCAGCGGCTGAGAAGGACCAGGAGAAGCTAAGTATGACCTCAAGGATCTCCAAGAGTTGACAAGTACGGAGGGGAGGGCGAGACCATTTAGGGCTTTAAAAACAGAAAAACGTATTAAAATTCACTCAAGTCAAGCAATTCTCAGCTCATATTTTGCAGTGTACTACAAATATACAGCCTGTGGCCATTTACTGTATCCAGCTGTTCAACCCTGGTCTCTAATAAACTGAAGGAGATAATGAACATACTGTGTCCTGTGATCAGTGTGGTCTGGGAGTAATGCAGTACAGTTAGAAACGCACTATGATTAATGGATCAAGTTCGGGATTCAGGAAACTTTATTGATCCCAGAGGGCATTTCAGTTGCAGCAATTCTCAGATCAGTTTTCACACAGTGAGAGCATTCACAGTCTGGAGCAGCACACCACATAAAGCAGTCCACAACACAAAACTGCAATACCACGACTGAATGATCTGTCTCATATTCCCAGTGAGAAATTAATGCAGAATATGATGCGACGAGTGACAGATTTCCCAAAAAAAGAGGGAGCGTTCTGTAATTAATAAATGCCCCTTACCGCTGGGGATTTAAGATTAAGATAAAGAGATCCTTTATTTGTCCCACAGTGGGGAAATTTCGGTGTTGCATCACAGGTTGTAGGACAGTAGGAAAGAGGCGCACACAGCAAGTGAAAAAATAGCTATACTCAAATTAAAAATAAACTCTAGCATCAATAAAGTATAAAATCTCTATCTTGAAAATGCAATAGATGTAAAAATTTAAAATTGACAAAATAAGATGCAAGTATAAAGTACTGTGTAATCTAGTGCAAGTAAAGTGTAGCAGTATGTTTACATCTGGACATTTGCAGCAGTATGTTTACAACTGTACATTAGCTGTTAGGCTAGATGAGAGGACCTCAAAGCAGACAGCAAAAGGGCAGTAAAAATAATTATTAACAAAAAGTGCAGTAGGCTTGGCTGAAGGGAAACAGGGCAAGGCTTGGTCCAGTGGGGGGCTCCGAGCAGGCAGTGGAACTAGGAACACAAAAATCAAAAATGAGAAAATAAGTCACAAAGCAAAAACCCTCATAGACAAGGAAAAACGGTCTAGTCACCACGGTGGAAGACGGAACAATCTGACGATGAGTGGAGATCAGCTTGGAGACTTTGCACTGTGGTGATGAGGGAACTGAAGACAGCTGTGCCTGCTCGAAGACCACACCCAACAGGAGCCATACCTGAAACAAAACAAAACCACACGGGGGGAGCCAAACCACAACATTACCAGCAGTATGTTTACAACTGTACATTTGCAGCAGTATGTTTACATCTGTACATTAGCAGCAGTATGTTTACAACTGTATATTGGCAGCTGTGTAATGCACATTCTGGTATAAGGTAAGGATATTGCAACAATGCGAGAATTACACTGGAATAAAGTTGGCAGTGTTCATTAGTCCTTATTGGTCCTTATTGTTTGTTGTACAGTCTGACAGCAGCAGAAAGGAAAGACCTGCGGAACCTCTCCTTCACACATCGAGGGTGACTTACTGACTACGTCCATCTGGAATCACATCTATCTCGAGACCGAACGTTCAAAAAGGACTCAATTGAAAAACAGGTTCTCAATCTCTTTGGGGCTTTTGTTTAAGAGATTCTTAAGAGATAAAAGATGTTTAAGAGATAAAAGATTTAAGAGAGATTCTTTATTCGTCCCACAGAAAAAAAGAAGTATAGAAGTTTTACATTTGGCAAAAAAAAGAGGCAAGTATAAAGTACTGTGTATTCTAGTGCAAGCAATGTGTATTATATGTTAGCATATGTACTATAAATGAAGTTATAAGCTATAGTTGTTTCCACAGCGTGGGATATTCAGATACACTGTAAAAAAAACTTCTGAGTGAAAACATAAAAGAGAAGTTAAATTGACAATTCAAGTCATTTCTATTTTGTGTAATAGTTCAATACACTGTAAAAAGAAATAGCAAACGTAGAGATTGAAAAGCCGATATCAGACAAATACATTGTTTTCTTTGAGGGGATTGGATTATTTTAAAATGTTTACTTTGTCCATTCCTTTTCAAACCAAATCAAGGAACATTTATGCCTCGGGAAAATATGCCAATAATTGCGCTTTAATTATGACATTAATGCATTTAACTATGACATTAATGCATTTAACAGCGATTCAATTTTATAATTGCTCGACAGCACTGTTAATTACATTATAGAAAAAAACATATGATAACACCTTCATTTGCCACCTGCATGTGAAAGCCAGATGCCAAATTATAGCTTATTTTGAGCACATTTTGACTGCGTTGTTATAAGAAATGTCTCTTTTTCGAAAAATGGAAAGAATCTTGGGATCTTGTTTTAAGACAGTCAGAATGTGCTCAAATAAGATTTTAAAAAATAAACTTGATTTCAGCATTTATTACCTCATATTTAATCATTTGTGCTCATTAACATTTGTGCAGTGTGTGTCCTCGTGTCCGGCTCATGTCTAAAGATGATTAGTTTGGTACGATGACCTCTATTCATCCACTAGGAGGAGGAAGAGGAGGAGGAAGAGGAGGAGGAGGGGGCTGCGTCTGACAACTGATCGCTATGACGTCACTGGGTCAACACCAAACAGTCATGCGGCTGTCATGCAATTAAGAGCTTTCTAATTCTCACTCCAGGCTTGGACTTTCCGCTCACACACTGCAGGTCAGAGGTGTTTTGGGTTCAGTCCAGACCGGTTTCTGACGTGGCAATGATCAGAAAGTGTCTGACTCCAGCCTCGGCTCTCGGGGTCAGGTCACATGGGTTCAGGCAATGTTTTTAGAGAAAAACTAGTCACATCATCTGCTGTCGTTATTATTTTATATATTTTTTTAATCTGATAATTCTGTTCTGATAATAGTCACTTTACTTGCTGTTATTATTACTTGCTGCTAAAGTACAACATAAGTTCGTGGGTTCGAGTCCACCACAAGACTTTCTCCACCTGATGTCTGCTGTCGTTGTGTCTTTGGGCAAGTCACTTAACCTCTGGGAACACCTAATGCCACAGTGGGGCGGCTGCGGCTGTAAAGGGCCAAACTTCCGTTGTGTCCTTAGACAAGACACTTCACACCCATTGCCTAATGAGTCTGGTGTGTGTGAGAATGGTTGGTGGTGGTCGGAGGGGCCGATGGCATAGACTGGTTGCCTCGCTTCTGTCAGTGTGCCCCAGGGCAGCTGTGGCTACAGTAGTAGTTTATCAACACCGTGTTTGGAATGAATGAATAATGACATAGCACAGCACTATAAAACAACTATGCATTATTATTATTATTAATCATCTGTAAATAGCTCATTATGCTGAACTCTTGGTCAAAGTCAAGGCCAAGTTTATTTATATAGCTCATTAAAAAAACAGACATGAAACACAGTCTTCTGTCACAATGTTCATCCAGACATTACAAAACACAACACAACACACAAATAAAATACAGCGCAAAAATAAAATACTGGTCCACTATCATAAAAGTTTAATTTTAGCTTGAGTTAAAAGCCAGAGCAAAGAAATGTGTCTTTAGCTTCATGCGATCTAAAGCAAAGGCTCGGTCTCCTCTGGTCTTGAGCCTAGCCCTGGGACAGTGCAGAAGAAGCTGGTCTGCCTGGAATGTGCAGCAAAGTAAAAAAAATCAGAGATAACAGCATAGAAGTGATGCACTCGTGGCGTCCGGGGCCAGTCAGCATCCCAGCTCCTGCATTCTGTACCAGCTGCAGTCTAAGAATGGAGCACAGGTCAAGGCCATAGTCCAGCCGTAACTTAATAATTTCAACCTTCTTAATCATTTGGCGGCAGATAGTGCTTAACTTTGGTCAAAACTCTCAACTAGAAGAAGCTACAACAGCGCTTCTTTGTTCGTCCATTATAAAAGCACCATCAAAAAACACACCAAGATTTGTTGCATAAGTGCAGCTGTAAGAGGACAGGCTACTCACACCATTGAAAACAGACGGATTGTTTTCTTGTAGTTCAAGTTTTAAAAGTTTATAGAAATTCAGTCTTTTACATTGAGACATTTCTGCTGTGCTTGGATGCATTCAAAGGCTAATCCATTTGAAAATCCTCAGGGAAGCAGTGGAATGAAATGTTTTGCTTTTTGAAAATTGAGGGCAACATGTACAGCGAAAATAAAACTGGTCCTAGAACAGAACCCTGTGGTACACCACTGTCAAGGAAGACTTTCCCTGGGTTGTAAAAGCCAAGATTAACAGAAAATATCTAATCAGGCGTGTACGAATGGAAACACTTGATTGCTGTGTCTTGTGCCATGACCTGAGTGTTCTTATTTCCTCCTTTTATTCTGCTGTAATGTGCACAACAATAACATTGATATGTCATCCCGCCCATTCTGTAAAACTAATCAGAGCCGGACCACTCCGCAGGGTTTTTTTAATAAGCTGCTACTTTGCCATTTTGCTTGTCCCACTGACAAATCATGTTTTAAAGGGAGTCAAATAAAGGTACATTAAGGTACATTGACTAATTTTTCATCACTTTTTGCAGTGAATGCTCTGTACTTGCCCTACATGCAGTAATCTGTCAGACATTATAGCCCTTAAAGTCTAAGGGCTTATATTTGATTTACCCCTGAACCCCTCCAGGTGTATGGATTTAGCTACTCCAGACTCTCTTCACTGCAATACAGTTCTCTTTATTCAACCCAATCCAAAGTCTGTACAGAATCTATCATCTTTCAAGGTATTTCCAACAACAGCAAAACCCTCCCGCTCCTCGCATCAGTCTTTCCTCTCACTTCTAATTGTGGCTTTGAGGACTGAGGCTGCGTAAAGCTGAACTTTGCTCCACGTGGTGAAACTGTGTAGATAAAAGCGTGTGATGTTAGCGGTTGCGCCGGGAGCTAAAACTTCTGCTCTGAGTGAGATTTCAAGGCTTCTATCGCACCTTGTATCTGTCCTTTTTACTCTCCCTTAAGGCTGGCTGCTGTTTGCATTTCATCTATGGGCTCTGATCTTTTAAATGGTCGAGATTACAGCAGAGTTCTATGCGTATGTAATTCTATACTTGGCTGGTTTTCTTTGTTCATGATCCACTTTATCGTTCTGGTATTTTTTGACAGAATAAATTGTAATGGGATTTTAGAAATGTTTGTTGTATGTGGGCGCTGCTGATGTCACAGGGAGAGCGATGCAACTGGACTGAGAAGTGTGTGAACAAGAGTTTCCTTAGCTGATTTTTGGATCCGTAATATAGTTTAAATAACTAGGATGTCTGCTGTCGTTGATTCAATGGGCATAACACTTTGCCTGATACCCCTGCTGAAAGATCAAGGCTATGCTGTCACCGACAGAGCAGGCAGGAGGATCAGGGGTGCTGTGTGAATTGGGTGCAGCTCCATGCCACCCCCCTGGCCCAGAAATGGAATAAGGGGAAGAAAATGGATGGGTGGATGGATGGATGAGATTCCGGATATTGTCCCAAATTGCTCAGAGAAGCACGTCTGGCGGTGGTGAAAGCGCAAACAAGCATTAACGTATGTGCTCTGGATCTTAAATGCAAACCACCCAGTCTGTACAATACTGTATATGAATGTTGTTATTGAAGGACAAAAATGTATATAGTGCTTTTAAACCTTACCTTTCGAGGGACAGTGCTTTACAAGGAATGCGTCATACACACACAAACACACACACCCACACACATTCTCTAATAATAATACATAAAAACAGTGTTTACAAAATGCTTTACAGTCAGCACAACGCAATACACGTCGATACAAAACTCATAATTTATTGTATCAAAAAGAACAATGAACTGAGTATGAAGCAGACAAACGGCACACGACGAGAAAGACAAAAAGACAATGAGGAGCAGTAAAATACAACATTTGAAGTTAAAGGCAACAGTTTATTTGTATAGCACATTTCAAACAAATGGCAACTCAAAGTGCGGAACAAACAAGATAGAAACAATCACACAAGGCATTTACCTAATAAATAATCACAGTTCATTAAAAAAAGGGTGATGTTAAAATCCCTCAGTTGTATGTTCTGCTAACTGAACTGTTTTATAACTATCTCTATAGGAAGGCCATTTGATAATTGGATTTAACAGAAAGTACTGACAGTGCCAGCCTTATGTCCTTGAGCAATTTCAAGTATGTTTAATTGTCTGTCTCTATAGAAATAAAAAGTTTGAGCCTTCAGGTCAATGGAACCTGAAGGCACCAATAGAATTATGGAAAAAACACTGCAAAAATGCAAATATAGAGATAAAACCCCTTAATTCACTCACTCCTCTTGCATTTTTGCCAATCGATTCAACTGTTTTCCTGCTAAGGTTTACAGTGTTTATCACAGGAATGCGTGTAAGCCCTCATCACGGAACTATGCATTGAAATTCTATAGTTTTATTATGAACTATAGCAGTGAAACGGCAGCTCTGGCCAATTACGGCCATTTGACGTATCTGGAATAACGTCATTTGCATTCAGCTGAGATAGAGCACACTCCCTCGAGACAATTCAAAAAAAGTGTCATGCGCCCACTTTTTTCAGTCATGCACCAGGGAGTTGTTACATTATGTCCCTATCATGTCACTTTAACATCATTCATGCCACGTTGTGTTTTTGCACGACAAACGACAAAGGCATTTTTGTTAAGTTTGCATCCCCCATCACCAAATAAAGAAGTCCAGTTTGTAAAGAGCACTTCATGTTCTCAAGAAGAGTGTGAAATATGAGAAATGCATAATGTGTTTTTTCACGCTTGACAGCAGCTTCCTCTTCCCTCTGCAGCCCGGAATAAGTGCAGCAATCATAAATGTTCACTGCAATGACCAAGAGCTCAGAGCATTACAGGGCGAGAAGAAATGATGTATATTTAGTATATACATAGGACTACGTATAAGAACGCTTTCCCCCAGGTCAAACCACTTTTGCAGAGTAAGAGGGGTAATTGAGCTTTGAATGCACCCCGGGTGATCCAGAAGAGGACTGGGGGAATGTCATATGTCTGGACACCAAAATATAACTTTTTAGTTAGAATTCAACTGAGAAAGAAAGCCATTCCTAGCATCTGAAATGTTATGGTCTAATTGGAGTCGAGCACTTGTGACTTTTTCATATGAAAAAATCTCTGTCCATGTTGATGTAGTCTCAGGACGCGTCAGAGCGTACCGAATGTGTACCGACACATTTCCTGATGAAATGTTTGGTCATGGTTTCCGTTTTTACCATATTATTCAATTACATAATTTTGCCGTTCTGCTTTTGGATCCTTGTTTGTTTTATCCATGACCAGTGTTGGGGAATAACAGAATACATGTAACGCTGTTACGTATTCAGAATACTCTTTTTGAGTGTATTTGTATTCTGTTATAGTAATTACTTTAACGTCTAGTATTTTTAATATGGTTACTTTCTGAAAATCCTAGGAATACATATTTTCTCATATTACGTTTGTCAAAGAAATAACAACAACAACAACGGAAACGTTGCATGCACGCATTATACATCTAACAACAACAGGTCCAGGCGAACAGCAGCAAGAGCACAGAGGAGACAGTGGTTTAAAAACATAGAAGAGGAGGAGGAAAAAAATAAATAAATAGCCTCTGCGCCACCGCTGAGCTAGCATTAGCTAAATATAGCTTTATACTGAGCGTGTGTGTGTGTGTGTGTGTGTGTGTGTGTGTGTGTGTGTGTGTGTGTGTGTGTGTGTGACAAACAGAGGGTTCATAGTATGTTTAACTTTAAAATAATTAAACATAACAATAAAGACAATTTAGACATCCGGTTAAGCTTATTTTGTACTTTGCTCTGATTTATTTGCACTCTTGAATCGATCAGTTACAGTACAGGATTCAACAAATTGCACATTCTGAGAATGAAGAGAGCAGGAAAATGCAATGATAAAAGACTGCGTTGAAAGACAGCAATACAAGACAGCGGTTGTTGTGCTGTGCTGAGCGCTCGGTTCACTTCAGGTAGGACACACTCTCTCTCAGAGTTCTCACCGAGGAGGGGTTGACTCCCAGCTTCAGAGGACCACCGGGGACCACACACACCCGGTCTACAGTGAAGCGCCACCCAGCTACGCAGAATACTGACACCCAAACATACAACACAGACAAGCCGAGTGACCAGCACCCGGAAGTACAGACGTCAAGCGGGACAAACATCAACAATTAGCATGATCCGCCTCCAACTGGTGGGCACTGTCCACACTACTGCACACTACTTAGCACGTTATATGTATGGGAGCAGGGGCAACAGTGGCTCCGTTTGTAGAGCATAGGCCTTTGAGCCTGAAGGTTGTGGGTTCAAGACCACCACAAGACCTACTCCACTGACTCCCACTGAGGTCTGCTGTTGTTGTGTCCTTGGGCAAGACACGTAGCCCCACTTTGCCTGAAGCCCCCGCTGAAAGATCAAGGTTGGGCTGTCACTGTCAGGGCAGCCATCCTCCTGTGGACTCATCACCTGCAGGAGGACCAGTGAGGGGCTGGTCCTCTGTGACTGGGGTGGCATCTCTCACTGTTGCCCCTGACCCAGAAATGGATTAAGGGGTAGAAAATGGATGGAGGGATGGATGAATATTTATAAGAAGTATATTTGTAATTTTTGAGGTATGTTATAAAAAGTAATGATCTAATAAATGTTTTGGAATACAGTTACTATTTTTTTCCGAAGTAACAGAGTATTCTACCCAACGATGTAATGTCTGTGACAAAGCAAATGCAACAACCAAAAGGACAAATGAGAGTGAAAGAACTCTCCTATATCTCACCTTTTCAAACACATTTGAAGAATAATCTTTAGCCGTTTCGGTTTATACTGTATATCTTTCTCGACAGACTCACTGTGATCGAGTCCTTCTTTATCTCCTCGTCACAAACTTTGACCAATTCCCTTAGATGCCATAACTCTTTCCTTTAACTCTTATCTCTGCTGTAGCTTCTGACTGACTTTAGAGCCTATCTCGTGAACAATGGGGTCTTTGTATGTTCGATGGAAAAGCTATTTTAAAAACGTATAGATATAATAATACATATTCGTCTACATCATACTGTCAGTGCAGCAATATAGGGTCAACACTGTGGGAACAAAGACGACAATGGTGCTTAATGAATGTTTATATCCAGAGATGATCCCTGGGGTCAGTCTGACGCTCACACATTTCATGTATAGATAAGCCTGTACTCAAGAAAGACATTTACACTGGGATCAACAACACTGTTTATGATCACATATTAAGATCTCATTTTTGGATTTTTTTGTTGAAATTGAAAGAAACTTGGACTTTCTAGGCTATTTCCACAATAGCCCAGAAAACGTATGACAATTTCAAGTCATAAGTTTTGTTCAACCTGGAGAGTTGTTTATTTTATGGATTGAGTTTGTTTATTGGTTTGGAGCTTAGGCCCCGGCTGTGGCCGTGCTCTGAAGAGATCTGCGCCTGGGTGCAGATCATGATCCCCAAAAAGAGAGCTTGGCTAGCGATGCGTTTGCCACGACTTGGTTGCTGCGTTTATGGAAGGCGCATGGTGTGAGTGACTGTTTCCGTGCGCGAGCTCGGCTCAAGCGCTAGGCGTTGGCACGCGCACGAGCTCGGCTCGAGTGCGCGGCGTAATGTCCGTGCGCGAGCTCGGCTCTAGCGCTAGGCGTTGGCACGCGCACGAGCTCGGCTCGAGTGCGCGGCATGCTGGAATGAGGAGTTGCCACCACCAGGAGATGCGTACTTGTATGAGAGGAGGCGCTGGGCTGCCAGAACGGAAGAATGTGGTAGAGAACCGGGGACCGAGCTCCTGGAGAGATGATTGAGGGAGTCCCAGGGCAGCAGCCCAAGTGGCTGCTCCTATCCGGAAGGAGTGGCAGATGTAGAGAAAGGAAGAGAGGTTACATGCAGGGAGCGCAGGTTTTGAATTTGTTCAGACCAGGGGGTGGTCAAGGGATTGTTTAAGGAGTAATTATAGTCTATGAATGTTGATAAAATGTCCATACATGTTGTAGAATGTAAAGTATCCTGGATCATCACCACGGGCCTTCTAGTTGGACACTAACTGTCCAGACCCTCCTGCATGGCAAGGAAAACTCACAAAACTCCGTGGGGAAAAAAGTGAGAAACCTTCGGAAGACCCTACATGAGAGAGGGATCCACTCCACGAACAAACAGGCTAGTCGTCCAGGACCTAAACTACAGAACAAGGACCATGCCAATACTCCTTTAAGGATCTTCTTATGAGGGTGGAGCAGTGTGACTCGAAGTGGATTTTAGAGAATGTATTTAATGCCGATGTAGATGAGGCAGTGACAGCAGTACCCGCGATGCTGATGTCCAGAGACTGAGAGTGTGCCGTGAGAGGGAAAGGAGAATGCTGAAAGATGAACTGCTGGTGTTTAGAGCGCTGATATTCGAACATGATTCCACTTGGGGAGACTAGAAGGTGAAAATTAAAGCCGCAAGCGGCGTCGAACGGCCCTCGCCGCACCGCGCGACTCCCTGCACCGCGCGCACTCCCCGCACCACGCCACCGCGCACCAAGCCGCCCTGCACCATGCCGTCCCGCACCACGCCGCCCCGCACCAAGCCGCAACGCGCCGCTCCACAACGCCCCGCACTACGTCGCACCACACCGTACCACGCAGCACTGCTCAAAGGAGGTGGCACCGCCGTGTGACGATTTGTTCCCGTAGCCATAGAAGCATGTTGGTCAAATCGTAATGAATATGATAAGTAGAGCTGGTTTGGCTCCCAATGTAAACTTTGACAGAGTCTGTAGGGGGCGCTAATGGGCCAATTTCCAATATTTCACTTTAACCTGACCTAAACCCTGGAGTTGAACAATGGATTAAAGTTTTGTGCAAATTAGACTTTGTTTGTGCAAACAGGAGCAAAATTAATGTTGTCAAAAAGAGCCAAAAAAACCCTCACATTTTGCCGCTCCGCTGCTCAAACAACGTTTCACTGATCACAATTCCCTGAAGTCATTTTGAAGGTAAATGGGTTGAGATGATTTGGAACAATTTTGAGGCCAATCGGTGAAACGGCCGAGGAGGAGTCGCTTTCCAACCGACGTGTATGAAAATGATTGGTTTTCATTTTTCCATTTTGCAATGAAATTTATGGGCTTCCTGTTTGTCAGAGGGCTTATCCATGATAACATTTTTTCCATGTCTTGACTTGAGGAACATGTTTTCCAAATTACATGTTTCTATGACAATTTTGACCTCGAACCCCTCCCATAGGCATTTTTAAATTGGCTGTTGTAGGTGGCGCTATAGAGCCAATTTCTAAATTTTAACTTTCAAATGACCTAGACCCACGAGTTGAACCATGGATTCAAGTTTTGTGCAAATCAGACTTTGTTTGTGCAAACGGAGGCAATGTTTCTATTGTCAACAAATGAAAAAAAATACGCCACTTTTTGGCGCTCCGCTGCTCAAACAACGTTTCACTGATTAAAATTCCCTGAAGTCATTTTGATGGTACATGTGTTGAGATGATGTGGAGTGATTTTGAGGCGAATCGGTGAAAAGGCCGAGGCTGGTTTGATGTTTGTGTGAGGTGTACATTTGCAATGAATGGGGCGCATTTGTCGTCGCCACGGCAACAGGGTAAAAAATAAGGCTTGGACCCTGTTGAGTTTTTGAATTAAGAGGGCAAAACAGATGTATGTGCAAAATTTCAAACATTTTGAATAAACTAAATTTGAAAATGCCTATCTAAAACTTTGAAATAGTCTGTAGGGGGCGCTAACGTGTCAATTTGAATAATTTCACTTTCAAATGACCTAGACCCTAGAGTTGAACAATGTATTAAAGTTTTGTGCAAATCAGACTTTGTATGTGCATACGGGAGCAAATTTAATGTTGTCAAAAACGGCCAAAAAAAGGTCACATTTTGCCGCTCCGCTGCTCGAACAATGTTTCACTGATCAAAAATCCCTGAGGTCATTTTGAAGGTACATGTGTTGAGATGATGTGGAGCGATTTTGAGGCGAATCGGTGAAACGGCCGAGGAGGAGTCGCTTTCCAACCGACATGTATGAAAACTTTTGCTGTTCATTTTTCCATTTTGCAGTGAAATTTATGGGCTTCCTGTTTGTCAGAGGGCGGGGCCATAATAATATTTTTTTCTTGTCTTGACTTGAGGAACATGTGTACCAAATCTCATATTTCTACGACAAACTTGACCTCCGAAAAGTCCCATAGGGGTATTATTTTGGCTGTTGTAGGTGGCGCTGTTCTGTCATTTGTTGAGTCCCATAAAAATAAACACCAAAATATCAAATTTTTCGCCAGGTCTGATTTTTGGGCCAAAATTAACAACTTTTCATGCATGTTCAGGGGGTCAAATTAAGGCTCAAAGTGCAGAAGAAAAAAGAAAGAAAGAAAGAAAGAAATAAATTAAAGCCGCAAGCGGCGTCGAACGGCCCTCGCCGCACCGCGCGACTCCCTGCACCGCGCGCACTCCCCGCACCACGCCGCCCCGCACCAAGCCGCCCCGCACCAAGCCGCCCTGCACCAAGCCGCCCTGCACCATGCCGTCCCGCACCACGCCGCCCCGCACCAAGCCGCAATGCGCCGCTCCACACCGTACCACGCAGCACCGCTAAAAGGAGGTGGCACCGCCGTGTGATGATTTGTTTCCGTAGCCATAGAAGAACTTAGTCAAATTGTAATGAATATGATAAGTAGAGCTGGTTTGGCTCCCCATGTAAACTTTGACACAGTCTGTAGGGGGCGCTAATGGGCCAATTTCCAATATTTCACTTTAACCTGACCTAAACCCTGGAATTGAACAATGGATTAAAGTTTTGTGCAAATCAGACTTTGTTTGTGCAAACAGGAGCAAAATTAATGTTGTCAAAAAGAGCAAAAAAAAACCTCACATTTTGCCGCTCCGCTGCTCAAACAACGTTTAACGGATCAAAATTCCCTGAAGTCAGTTTGAAGGTACATGTGTTGAGATGATGTGGAGCGATTTTGAGGCGAATCAGTGAAACGGCCGAGGCTGGTTTGATGTTTGTGTGAGGTGTACATTTGCAATGAATGGGGAGCGTTTCTCGTCGCCACGGCAACAGGGTAAAAAATAAGCCTTGGACCCTATTGACTTTTTGAATCAAGAGGGAAAAACGGATTCATGTGCAAAATTTCAAACATTTTGAAAAAACTAAATTTGAAAATGCCCATCTAAAACTTTGAAATAGTCTGTAGGGGGCGCTAATGTGTCAATTTGAATTAATTCACCTTCAAACGACTTAGACCGTAGAGTTGAACAATGTATTAAAGTTTTGTGCAAATCAGACTTTGTTTGTGCAAACGGGAGCAAATTTAATGTTGTCAAAAACGGCCAAAATAAGGTCACATTTTTCCGCTCCACTGCTCGAACAATGTTTCACTGATCAAAAATCCCTGAGGTCATTTTGAAGGTACATGTGTTGAGATGATGTGGAGCGATTTTGAGGCGAATCGGTGAAACGGCCGAGGAGGAGTCGCTTTCCAAGCGACATGTATGAAAATGATTGGTTTTCATGTTTCCATTTTGCAATGAAATGTATGGGCTTCCTGTTTGTCAGAGGGCTTAGCCATAATTACATTTTTTCCATGTCTTGACTTGAGGAACATGTGTACCAAATTACATGGTTCTACGGCAATTTTGACCTTGAACCCCTCCCATAGGCATTTTTAAATTGGCTGTTGTAGGTGGCGCTATAGAGCCAATTTCAAAATTTGAACTTTCAATTGACCTAGACTAAAGAGTTGAACCATGGATTCAAGTTTTGTGCCAATCACACTTTGTTTGTGCAAACGGAAAAAAATATTCTATTGTCAAAATCTGAAAAAAAATACGCCACTTTTTGGCGCTCTGCTGCTCAAACAACGTTTCACTGATCAAAATTCCCTGAAGTCATTTTGATGGAACATATGTTGAGATGATGTGGAGCGATTTTGAGGCGAATCGGTGAAACGGCCGAGGCTGGTTTGATGTTTGTGTGAGGTGTACATTTGCAATGAATGGGGAGCGTTTGTCGTCGCCACGGCAACAGGGTAAAAAATAAGCCTTGGACCCTATTGACTTTTTGAATCAAGAGGGCAAAACAGATTTATGTGCAAAATTTCAAACATTTTGAAAAAACTAAATTTGAAAATGCCCATCTAAAACTTTGAAATAGTCTGTAGGGGGCGCTAATGTGTCAATTTGAATACATTCACTTTCAAATGACCTAGACCCTAGAGTTGAACAATGTATTAAAGTTTTGTGCAAATCAGACTTTGTATGTGCAAACGGGAGCAAATTTAATGTTGTCAAAAACGGCCAAAAAAAGGTCACATTTTGCCGCTCCGCTGCTCGAACAATGTTTCACTGATCAAAAATCCCTGAGGTCATTTTGAAGGTACATGTGTTGAGATGATGTGGAGCGATTTTGAGGCAAATCGGTGAAACGGCCGAGGAGGAGTCGCTTTCCAACCGACATGTATGAAAACTTTTGCTGTTCATTTTTCTATTTTGCAGTGAAATTTATGGGCTTCCTGTTTGTCAGAGGGCGGGGCCATAATAATATTTTTTTCTTGTCTTGACTTGAAAAACATGTGTACCAAATCTCATGTTTCTACGACAATTTTGACCTCCGAAAAGTCCCATAGGGGTATTATTTTGGCTGTTGTAGGTGGCGCTGTTCTGTCATTTTTTGAGTCCCATAAAAATAAACACCAAAATATCAAATTTTTCGCCAGGTCTGATTTTTGGGCCAAAATTAACAACTTTTCATGCATGTTCAGGGGGTCAAATTAAGGCTCAAAGTGCAGAAGAAAAAAGAAAGAAATAAATAAATAAATTAAAGCCGCAAGCGGCGTCGAACGGCCCTCGCCGCACCGCGCGACTCCCTGCACCGCGCGCACTCCCCGCACCGCGCGCACCACCCCGTGCCACGCCGCCCCGCACCAAGCCACCCCGCACCAAGCCACCCCGCACCAAGCCACCCCGTCCTACACCACGCAGTCCCGAATCACACCAAGCCGCAACGCGCCGCTCCACAACGCCCTGCACTACGCTGCACCACACCGTACCACGCAGCACCGCGCAAAGGAGGTGGCACTGCTGTGTGATGATTTGTTCCCGTAGTCATAGAAGAATGCTAGTCAAATTGTAATGAATATTATAAGTAGAGCTGGTATGGCTCCCCATGTAAACTTTGCTTCAGTCTGTAGGGGGCGCTAATGGGCCAATTAAAAAAAATTCACATTCACCTGACCTAAACCCTGGAGTTGAACAATGAATTCAAGTTTAATGCAAATCAGACTTTGTTTGTGCAAACGGGAAAAAAAATAATGTTGTCAAAAACGGCCAAAAAAACCCTCACTTTTTGCCGCTGCGCTGCTCAAACAACGTTTCACTGATCAAAATTCCCTGAAGTCATTTTGATGGTACATGTGTTGAGATGATGTGGAGCGATTTTGAGGCGAATCGGTGAAACGGCCGAGGCTGGTTTGATGTTTGTGTGAGGTGTACATTTGCAATTAATGGGGAGCGTTTGTCGTCGCCACGGCAACAGGGTAAAAAATAAGCCTTGGACCCAATTGACTTTTTGAATCAAAACGGCAAAACAGATGTATGTGCAAAATTTCAAAAATTTTGAAAAAAATAAATTTGAAAATGCCCATTTAAAACTTTGAAATAGTCTGTAGGGGGCGCTAATGTGTCAATTTGAATCATTTAACTTTCAAATGACCTAGACCAGGGGTGCTCAATACGTCGATCGCGATCTACCAGTCGATCGCGAAGGTAGTATTGGTAGATCGCGTGTCATAAAAAAAAATTGACGCCAGCCTATCATTCAACGCGTCTTTTGACTGATGAACAGGCAGCCAGTCAGATCGTAAAACTCAGCCCCTCGAAGCGCGCACTACAAAATAAAATAGAGGTAATTGACGCTTTATGTACGCTGTGATTGATCTAAAGCTGACCAAAGAAAACAACCACTCAAAGATCTGCTGTGCGTAATGACTACACCATTTACTCAGTCTAAAAACAAACATAACCATAAACAATATATCAGAGTCCTCCCCGCGCCCACCGTATGTCCCACTTCAAACCTGGTGACGAGTCCGTGGCTCCGGTGATAGTCCGTGTACTTCAAAAGGCAAATCCAAAACATAATGAAACAATGAAAGTAATCCAAACGGAACGGGAAAGTATTCCAACTGTGAAAGTAATCCAAAAGTTCAGAGCGGGGCAGAGCGCATTGGGCGAGTGCGCACAGTCTCTCCCTCTCCAGTGTATATTAAATACCTACGCACAGTATCGTGCGTGAGCGGCAACCCGGCTCTCCTGCGGGGTTCGTCCCGAGGGTCCGAACAGTCTGCTACATTAATCCTCACACCGATCACCGACTCGAGTCTCTCGTGGTCTCCTTGAGCCGTGTCCAAAACCCAAAGATTTCATCTGACAGCGGCTGTCATTTTTCTGACACTTAGGTCACTGCGCACGCGCAAACACCGGCGCTCAGTGGCGGTAATTCGCTGACAAGCTAGTTTTGCTGCAACTTTCTGCCCTTGTTTGTTTTCTATCAAACCTAAGAAAGGTTATAAAAATGAGCGGGGGAGCTGGACCAAGTAAGAAGTCAAAAACTTATCACTTTCATTCGCAATGGGAGGAGGACTATTTTTTCATGATGACATTTTCGAAGTGCGTTTGCCTCATCTGCCAGTCCACCATCGCAATACCAAAGAAGGGAAATGTGGAGCGGCATTTTCGGACTATGCATAGAAAATACGACACTGACTTCCCACCAAAAAGCGAGCTGAGAAAGAGAAAGGTGAAGGAACTAAAATCACAGTTGTCCGGACAGCAGTCATTTTTCACACAACAAACTTCAAGAGCGAAAGCTGCAACCGGAAGCATCGTTCCGAGTGAGTCACATCATCGTTAATAAAAAAAAGTCTTTCCAAGACGGAGAGATGGTAAAGGAGGCATTCGTTGAAGCAGCTGATTCATTGTTTCGAGACTTTAAAAATAAGGCAGACATATTATCTTTGATCAAAGCTCTCCAGCTGTCAAGAAGTACAGTTACACGGCGCTGTGAAGCCATGGCTGAGGATTTAACCCAGCAACTCTGGAAGGACATCGGAGATTGCGAGTGTTTCTCACTGCAGTTGGACGAATCTACGGACGTGAGTGACACAGCCCAGATGTGTATTTTTATTCGTATGGTGTTTAGTGATATCACTACAAAAGAAGAGCTATTAACAGTACTGCACATGAAAGAACAGACACGAGGAGAGGACATATTTAATTCATTTAAAAACTTTATGGAGAAAACTCAGCTCCCAGTGTACAAACTGGTGTCTATCACCACGGATGGAGCTCCCGCAATGGTTGGCCGCTTGAATGGATTTATTGCCAAGTGCAGGCAGGACGATGATTTCCCGGACTTCCTAAATTACCATTGCATAATCCACCAACAAGCGTTATGCGCGAAAATGCTCAACATGAAGGAGATCATGGATGTTGCAACAAAGATCGCCTGTTCTATTCGCGCCAGATCTCTTTCAAAGACGGTTATTTCGTGCACATCTGGAGAAGGCTGACTGCGACCACTCTGAGTTGTTGCTGCACACTGACGTGAGATGGCTTAGTCGAGGCAAATTCCTGCAACGATTTCGAGAGCTCTGTCCAGAGATAAGGGAATTTTTCCGTGTAGCTGGACATGCAGAATACACGCAACTAAATGACGGTCAGTGGCTGTTAGACTTGGCATTTTTAACCGATCTGACCAACATGTTTAATGAGCTTAATCTAGAGCTGCAAGGAAAAGACAAAACAGTGATCAATATGATCAGCTCAGTTAGTGCTTTTAAACGAAAAATGCAACATTTTTCCTCAAAGCTGCAGCGCCATGATTTGGCAAACTTCCAGAACCTGGCGTCAGAGCTGGAGATGCAAGGGAAGGCCTGTGTGCAACTTGACAGTGCGCGCTACACAGAGCAGATTGACAATTGTCAGTCAGAGTTTGACAAACGCTTTCAAGACTTTTCTTTGATCGAGCCAGTTGCTACATTCATGTGCTATCCTTTTCGGGAAGATGCTGAGGTTGAATCACTCGCATCCAAAATTTCAACACTATTTCACCTGAACTTTTCTGGAGTGGAAGAGGAGATTTTGACACTGCAAGCCGACATTGAGCTGAAGTCCAGAGCTCATGGACAGTTCTGGAACTTACTCACAGAGGTGAAATACCCCAACATCAGGAAATGTGCTACCTCCTTGACTGCATTATTCGGCTCCACTTATTTATGTGAGTCAGCCTTTTCCCACATGAAGATCATTAAGTCCAAGTACCGTTCCACCATGACTGATGAACATTTGGAAGTGTGCTTGAGGCTGGCTGTCAGCAGCTACTGTCCGGACTATGCATCCCTGGCTGATTCAATTCAGTGCAAGTCATCAGAATAAACTCGGATAATGACAAAAAATGTACATAGTTATTTGTATTGGGTTGTTCTATATTGGCTCATGCGGTTTTGCATGTACATCAACATAAATTGTTGATATAATATCCTCAATACATTTGGAAATACATTTACGTTTTGCATTTTTGTAGTAGGTAGATCATTTTGACTTGATCAATTTATAAGTAGCTCACATGCTGAAAAAGTGTGAGCACCCCTGACCTAGACCCTAGAGTTGAACAATGTATTAAAGTTTTGTGCAAATCAGACTTTGTTTGTGCAAACGGGAGCAAATTTAATGTTGTCAAAAACGGCCAAAAAAAGGTCACATTTTGCCGCTCCGCTGCTCAAACAATGTTTCACTGATCAAAAATCCCTGAGGTCATTTTGAAGGTACATGTGTTGAGATGATGTGGAGCGACTTTGAGGTGAATTGGTGAAACGGCCAAGGAGGAGTCGCTTTCCAACCGACATGTATGAAAACTTTTGCTGTTCATTTTTCCATTTTGCAGTGAAATTTATGGGCTTCCTGTTTGTCAGAGGGCGGGGCCATAATTATATTTTTTTCTTGTCTTGACTTGAGGAACATGTGTACCAAATTTCATGACTCTATGACAAACTTGATCTCCAAAACTCCCATAGGGGTATTATTTTGGCTGTTGTAGGTGGTGCTGTTCCGTCATTTTTTGAGTCCCATAAAAATAAACACCAAAATATCAAATTTTTCGCCAGGTCTGATTTTTGGGCCAAAATTAACAACTTTTCATGCATGTTCAGGGGGTCAAATTAAGGCTCAAAGTGCAGAAGAAAAAAGAAAGAAAGAAAGAAAGAAAGAAAGAAATTTAAAGCCGCAAGCGGCGTCGAACGGCCCTCGCCACACCGCGCGCACTCCCCGCACCAAGCCGCACCATGCCGCCCTGCACCACGCCGCCCTGCACCACGCCGCCCTGCACCACGCCGCCCTGCACCACGCCGCCCCGCACCACGCCGCAACGCACCGCTCCACAACGCCCCGCACTACGCCGCACCACACTGTACCACGCAGCACCGCGCATAGGAGGTGGCGCCGCCGTGTGATGATTGGTTCCCGTAGCCATAGAAGAACTTAGTCAAATTGTAATGAATATGATAAGTAGAGCTGGTTTGGCCCCCCCTGTAAACTTTGAATCAGTCTTTAGGGGGCGCTAATGGGCCAATTTCAAATATTTCACTTTCACCTCACCTAAACCCTGGAGTTGAACGATGGATTCAAGTTTAATGCAAATCAGTCTTTGTTTGTGCAAACGGGAAAAAAATTTATGTTGTCAAAAACGGCCAAAAAAACCCTCACATTTTGCCGCTCCGCTTCTCAAACAACGTTTGACTGATTAAAATTCCCTGAAGTAATTTTGAAGGTAAATGTGTTGAGATGATTTGGAAAAATTTTGAGGCCAATCGGTGAAACGGCCGAGGAGGAGTCGCTTTCCAACCGACGTGTATGAAAATGATTGGTTTTCATTTTTCCATTTTGCAATTAAATTTATGGGCTTCCTGTTTGTCAGAGGGCTTAGCCATAAAAACATTTTATCCATGTCTTGATTTGAGGAACATGTGTTCCAAATTACATGGCTCTACAACAATTTTGACCTCGAACCCATCCCATAGGCATTTTTAAATTTTCTGTTGTAGGTGGCGCTATAGAGCCAATTTCAAAATTTAAACTTTCAAATGACCTAGACGCAAGAGTTAAACCATGGATTCAAGTTTTGTGCCAATCACACTTTGTTTGTGCAAACGGAAACAATTTTTCTATTGTCAAAAACTGAAAAAAAATACGCCACTTTTTGGCGCTCCGCTGCTCGAACAACGTTTTACTGATCAAAATTCCCTGAAGTCATTTTGATGGTACATGTGTTGAGATGATGTGGAGCGATTTTGAGGCGAATTGGTGAAACGGCCGAGGCTGGTTTGATGTTTGTGTGAGGTGTACATTTGCAATGAATGGGGAGCGTTTCTCGTCGCCACGGCAACAGGGTAAAAAATAAGCCTTGGACCCAATTGACTTTTTGAATCAAGAGGGCAAAACAGATTTATGTGCCAAATTTCCAAACATTTTGAAAAAACTAAATTTGAAAATGCCCATCTAAAACTTTGAAATAGTCTGTAGGGGGCGCTAATGTGTCAATTTGAATCATTTAACTTTCAAATGACCTAGACCCTAGAGTTGAACAATGTATTAAAGTTTTGTGCAAATCAGACTTTGTTTGTGTAAACGGAGCAAATTTAATGTTGTCAAAAACGGCCAAAAAAAGGTCACATTTTGCCGCTCCGCTGCTCAAACAATGTTTCACTGATCAAAAATCCCTGAGGTCATTTTGAAGGTACATGTGTTGAGATGATGTGGAGCGATTTTGAGGCGAATCGGTGAAACGGCCGAGGAGGAGTCGCTTTCCAACCGACATGTATGAAAACTTTTGCTGTTCATTTTTCCATTTTGCAGTGAAATTTATGGGCTTCCTAATCGTCAGAGGGCGGGGCCATAATAATATTTTTTTCTTGTCTTGACTTGAGGAACATGTGTACCAAATTTCATGTTTCTACGACAAACTTGACCTCCGAAAAGTCCCATAGGGGTATTATTTTGGCTGTTGTAGGTGGCGCTGTTCTGTCATTTTTTGAGTCCCATAAAAATAAACACCAAAATATCAAATTTTTCGCCAGGTCTGATTTTTGGGCCAAAATTAACAACTTTTCATGCATGTTCAGGGGGTCAAATTAAGGCTCAAAGTGCAGAAGAAAAAAGAAAGAAAGAAATAAATTAAAGCCGCAAGCGGCGTCGAACGGCCCTCGCCGCACCGCGCGCACCCCCCGCACCACCCCGTTCCAAGCCACCCCGCACCACGCCGTCCCGCACCACGCCGCAACGCGCCACTCCACAACGCCCCGCACTACGCCGCACCACACCGTACCACGCAGCACCGCTCAAAGGAGGTGGCACCGCCGTGTGATGATTTGTTCCCGTAGCCATAGAAGATTGTTAGTCAAATTGTAATGAATATGATAAGTAGAGCTGGTTTGGCTCCCCATGTAAACTTTGCTTCAGTCTGTAGGGGGCGCTAATGGACCAATTTCAAATATTTCACTTCCACCTGACCTAAACCTTGGAGTTGAACAATGGGTTCAAGTTTAATGCAAATCAGACTTTGTTTGTGCAAACGGGAAAAAAAGTTATGTTATCAAAAACTGCCAAAAAATACCTCACATTTTGCCGCTCCGCTGCTCCAACAAAGTTTCACTGATTAAAATTCCCTGAAGTCATTTTGAAGGTACATGTGTTGAGATAATTTGGAGCAATTTTGAGGCCAATCGGTGAAACGGCCGAGGAGGAGTCGCTTTCCAAGCAACATGTATGAAAATGATTGATTTTCATTTTTCCATTTTGCAATGACATTTATGGGCTTCCTGTTTGTCAGAAGGATTAGCCACAATAACATTTTTTCCATGTCTTCACTTGAGGAACATGTGTTCCAAATTACATGGTTCTAAAACAATTTTGACCTCGAACCCCACCCATAGGCATTTTTAAATTGGCTGTTGTAGGTGGCGCTATAGAGCCAATTTCAAAATTTTAACTATCAAATGACCTAGACCCAAGAGTTGAACCATGGATTCAAGTTTTGTGCAAATAAGATTTTGTTTGTGCAAACGGAAGCAAATTTTCTTTTGTCAAAAACTGAAAAAAAAATACAGCACTTTTTGCCGCTCCGCTGCTCAAACAACGTTTTACTGATCAAAAGTCTGTGAAATCAAAATGACCGTACATGTGTTTAGACGATGTGGAGCGATTTTGAGGCGAATCGGTGAAACGGCCGAGGAGAAGTCGCTTTCCAACCGACACGTGTGAAAAGGATCATGTTTCATTTGTCCATTTTGAAGTGAAATTTATGGGCTTCCAGTTTGTCAGGGGGCGGGGCCATAATAACTTTTATTTCATGTCTTGAAATGAGGAACATGTGTACCAAATGTCATGCCTATACAGCAAACTTGACCTCGAAACGCTCCCATAATAAAAATGTTGACCCCATCTGTAGGGGGCGCTAATGAGCCAAGTTAATTTATTTCACTTTCAAATGACCTAGACCCTAGAGGTGAACAATGTATTAAAGTTTTGTGTAAATCAGACTTTGTTTGTGCAAACGGGAGCAAATTTAATGTTGTCAAAAACTGCAAAAAAAAGGTCACATTTTGCCGCTCCACTGCTCAAACAATAATTCACTGATCAAAAATCCCTGAGGTCATTTTGAAGGTACATGTGTTGAGATGATGTGGAGCAATTTTGAGGCCAATCGGTGAAACGGCCGAGGAGGAGTCGCTTTCCAACCGACATGTAGGAAAACTTTTGCTGTTCATTTTTCCATTTTGCAGTGAAATTTATGGGCTTCCTGTTTGTCAGAGGGCGGAGCCATAATAATACTTTTTTCATGTCTTGACTTGGGGAACATGTGTACCGAATTTCATGTTTCTACGACAAACTTGACCTCCGAAAAGTCCCATAGGGGTATTATTTTGGCTGTTGTAGGTGGCGCTGTTCTGTCATTTTTTTAGTCCCATAAAAATAAACACCAAAATATCAAATTTTTCGCCAGGTCTGATTTTTGGGCCAAAATTAACAACTTTTCATGCATGTTCAGGGGGTCAAATTAAGGCTCAAAGTGCAGAAGAAAAAAGAAAGAAAGAAATAAATTAAAGCCGCAAGCGGCGTCGAACGGCCCTCGCCGCACCGCGCAACTCCCTGCACCGCGCGCACTCCCCGCACCACGCCGCCCCGCACCAAGCCGCAACGCGCCGCTCCACAACGCCCCGCACTACGCCGCACCACACCGTACCACGCAGCACCGCTAAAAGGAGGTAGCACCGCCGTGTGATGATTTGTTTCCGTAGCCATAGAAGAATGTTAGTCAAATTGTAATGAATATGATAAGTAGAGCTGGTTTGGCTCCCCATGTAAACTTTGACACAGTCTGTAGGGGGCGCTAAGGGGCCGATTTCCAATATTTCACTTTAACCTGACCTAAACCCTGGAATTGAACAATGGATGAAAGTTTTGTGCAAATCAGACTTTGTTTGTGCAAACAGGAGCAAAATTAATGTTGTCAAAAAGAGCCAAAAAAACCCTTACATTTTGCCGCTCCGCTGCTCAAACAGCGTTTCACGGATCAAAATTCCCTGAAGTCATTTTGAAGGTACATGTGTTGAGATGATGTGGAGCGATTTTGAGGCGAATCGGTGAAACAGCCGAGGCTGGTTTGATGTTTGTGTGAGGTGTACATTTGCAATGAATGGGGAGCGTTTCTCGTCGCCACGGCAACAGGGTAAAAAATAAACCTTGGACCCAATTGACTTTTTGAATCAAGAGGGCAAAACAGATTTATGTGCAAAATTTCAAACATTTTGAAAAAACTAAATTTGAAAATGCCCATCTAAAACTTTGAAATAGTCTGTAGGGGGCGCTAATGTGTCAATTTGAATTAATTCACTTTAAAACGACCTAGACCCTAGAGTTGAACAATGTATTAATGTTTTTTGCAAATCAGACTTTGTTTGTGCAAACGGGAGCAAATTTAATGTTGTCAAAAACGGCCAAAAAAGGTCACATTTTGCCGCTCCGCTGCTCAAACAATGTTTCACTGATCAAAAATCCCTGAGGTCATTTTGAAGGTACATGTGTTGAGATGATGTGGAGCGATTTTGAGGCGAATCGGTGAAACGGCCGAGGAGGAGTCGCTTTCCAACCGACATGTATATGAATACTTTTGCTGTTCATTTTTCCATTTTGCAGTGAAATTTATGGGCTTCCTGTTTGTCAGAGGGCGGAGCCATAATAATATTTTTTTCTTGTCTTGACTTGCGGAACATGTGTACCGAATTTCATGACTCTACAACAAACTTGATCTTCAGAACTCCCATAGGGGTATTATTTTGGCTGTTGTAGGTGGCGCTGTTCTGGCATTTTTTGAGTCCCATTAAAATAAACACCAAAATATCAAATTTTTCGCCAGGTCTGATTTTTGGGCAAAATTTAACAACTTTTCATGCATATTCAGGGGGTCAAATTAAGGCTCAAAGTGCAGAAGAAAAAAGAAAGAAAGAAAGAAAGAAAGAAATAAATTAAAGCCGCAAGCGGCGTCGAACGGCCCTCGCCGCACCGCGCGACTCCCCACACCGCGCACACCCCCCGCACCAAGCCACCCCGCACCACGCCACCCTGCACCACGCCGTCCCGCATCACGCCGCCCCGCACCAAGCCGCAACGCGCCGCTCCACAACGCCCCGCACACTGCCCCGCACTACGCCGCACCACACCGTACCACGCAGCACCGCTCAAAGGAGGTGGCGCCGCCGTGTGATGATTTGTTGATTTGTTTGATTGTTAGTCAAATTGTAATGAATATGATAAGTAGAGCTGGTTTGGCTCCCCATGTCAACTTTGACTCAGTCTGTAGGGGGCGCTAATGGGCCAATTTCAAATATTTCACTTTCACCTGACCTAAACCCTGGAGTTGAACAATGGGTTCAAGTTTGATGCAAATCAGACTTTGTATGTGCAAACGGAAAAAAAATTAATGTTGTCAAAAACGGCAGAAAAAAACTTTCATTTTGCCGCTCCGCTGCTCAAACAACGTTTCACTGATCACAATTCCCTGAAGTCATTTTGATGGTACATGTGTTGAGATAATGTGGAGCGATTTTGAGGCGAATCGGTGAAACGGCCGAGGCTGGTTTGATGTTTGTGTGAGGTGTACATTTGCAATGAATGGGGAGCGTTTCTTGTCGCCACGGCAACAGAGTAAAAAATAAGCCTTGGACCCAATTGACTTTTTGAATCAAGAGGGCAAAACAGATTTTTGTGCAAAATTTCAAACATTTTGAAAAAACTAAATTTGAAAATGCCCATCTAAAACTTTGAAATAGTCTGTAGGGGGCGCTAATGAGTCAATTGAATGATTTAACTTTCAAATGACCTAGACCCTAGAGCTTAACAATGTATTAAAGTTTTGTGCAAATCAGACTTTGTTTGTGCAAACAGGAGCAAATTTAATGTTGTCATAAACGGCCAAAAAAAGGTCACATTTTGCCGCTCCGCTGCTCGAACAATTGTTTCACTGATCAAAAATCCCTGAGGTCATTTTGAAGGTACATGTGTTGAGATGATGTGGAGCGATTTTGAGGCGAATCGGTGAAACGGCCGAGGAGGAGTCGCTTTCCAACCGACATGTATGAAAACTTTTGCTGTTCATTTTTCCATTTTGCAGTGAGATTTATGGGCTCCCTGTTTGTCAGAGGGCGGGGCCATAATAATATTTTTTTCTTGTCTTGACTTGAGCAACATGTGTACCAAATTTCATGTTTCTACGACAAACTTGACCTCCGAAAAGTCCCATAGGGGTATTATTTTGGCTGTTGTAGGTGGCGCTGTTCTGTCATTTTTTGAGTCCCATAAAAATAAACACCAAAATATCAAATTTTTTACCAGGTCTGATTTTTGGGCCAAAATTAACAACTTTTCATGCATGTTCAGGGGGTCAAATTAAGGCTCAAAGTGCAGAAGAAAAAAGAAAGAAAGAAAGAAATTAAAGCCGCAAGCGGCGTCGAACGGCCCTCGCCGCACCGCGCGACTCCCTGCACCGCGCGCACTCCCCGCACCACGCCGCCCCGCACCAAGCCGCCCTGCACCATGCCGTCCCGCACCACGCCGCCCGCACCAAGCCGCAACGCGCCGCTCCACAACGCCCCGCACTACGCCCCGCACTACGTCGCACCACACCGTACCACGCAGCACCGCTCAAAGGAGGTGGCGCCGCCGTGTGGTGATTTGTTTCCGTAGCCACAGAAGATTGTTAGTCAAATTGTAATGAATATGATAAGTAGAGCTGGTTTGGCTCCCCATGTAAACTTTGACTCAGTCTGCAGGGGGCGCTAATGGGCCAATTTCAAATATTTCACTTTCACCTGACCTAAACCCTGGAGTTGAACAATGGATTGAAGTTTAATGCAAACGGAAGCAAATGACTATTGTCAAAAACTGGAAAAAAATACGCCACTTTTTGGCGCTCCGCTGCTCAAACAACGTTTCACTGATCAAAATTCCCTGAAGTCATTTTGAAGGTACATGTGTTGAGATGATGTGGAGCGATTTTGAGGCGAATCGGTAAAACGGCCGAGGCTGGTTTGATGTTTGTGTGAGGTGTACATTTGCAATGAATGGGGAGCGTTTGTCGTCGCCACGGCAACAGGGTAAAAAATAAGCCTTGGACCCTATTGAATTTTTGAATCAAGAGGGCAAACCAGATTTTTCTGCAAAATTTCAAACGTTTTGAAAAAACTAAATTTGAAAATGCCCATCTAAAACTTTGAAATAGTCTGTAGGGGGCGCTATTGTGTCAATTTGAATCATTTAACTTTCAAATGACCTAGACCCTAGAGTTGAACAATGTATTAAAGTTTTGTGCTATACAGAGTTTGTTTGTGCAAACGGGAGAAAATTTAATGTTGTCAAAAACGGCCAAAAAAGGTCACATTTTGCCGCTCCGCTGCTCGAACAATGTTTCACTGATCAAAATCCCTGAGGTCATTTTGAAGGTACATGTGTTGAGATGATGTGGAGCGATTTTGAGGCGAATCGGTGAAACGGCCGAGGAGGAGTCGCTTTCCAACCGACATGTATGAGAACTTTTGCTGTTCATTTTTCCATTTTGCAGTGAGATTTATGGGCTTCCTGTTTGTCAGAGGGCGGAGCCATAATAATATTTTTTTCTTGTCTTGACTTGAGGAACATGTGGACCGAATTTCATGGCTCTACGACAAACTTGATCTCTAAAAGTCTCATAGGGGTATTATTTTGGCTGTTGTAGGTGGCGCTGTTCTGTCATTTTTTGAGTCCCATAAAAATAAACACCAAAATATCAAATTTTTCACCAGGTCTGATGTTTGGGCAAAATTTTACAACTTTTCATGCATGTTCAGGGGGTGAAATTAAGGCTCAAAGTGCAGAATTTGACATCTCTCGAGCAAAAACAATAGGCCCTTTCCCCGTTCGGGGCTCGGGCCTAATAATACCCCCATGGGATTTTTCGGAGGTCAAGTTTGTCGTAGAGCCATGAAATTCGGTACACATGTTCCTCAAGTCAAGACATGAAAAAAAATTTATTATGGCCCCGCCCTCTGACATACAGGAAGCCCATAAATTTCACTGCAAAATGGAAAAATGAACAGCAATCATTTTCATACATGTCGGTTGGAAAGCGACTCCTCCTCGGCCGTTTCACCGATTCGCCTCAAAATCGCTCCAGATCATCTCAACACATGTACCTTGAAAATGACTTCGGCAATTTTTCATCAGTGAAACGTTGTTTGAACAGGGGAGCTGCAAATTGTGACCTTTTTTTGGCCGTTTTGGACAGTATTAAATTTGCTCCCGTTTGCACATACAAAGTCTGATTTGCACAAAACTTTAATACATTGTTTAACTCTAGGGTCTAGGTCAATTGAAAGTGAAATAAAAGAACTTGGCTCATTAGTGCCCCTACAGATGGAGTCAAAGTTTTCAGAGATTTTCATACTAAAAACTCTGAAATAGTCTGTAGGGGGCGTTAATGAGCCAAGTTCAATTATTTCACTTTCAAATGACCTAGACCCTAGAGTTGAACCATGGATTCAAGTTTTGTGCAAATCGGAATTTGTATGTGTAAACGGGAGCAAATAGAAGGTTGTGAAAAACGGCCAATAAACACTCACATTTTGCCGCTCCCCTGCTCAAACAACGTTTCACTGATCAAAAATCCCTGAGGTCATTTTGATGGTACATGTGTTTAGACAATGTGGAGTGATATGGAGGCCAATCGGTGAAACGGCCGAGGAGGAGTCGCTTTCCAACCGACATGTATGAAAATGATTGCTGTTCATTTTTCCATTTTGCAGTGAAATTTATGGGCCTCCTGTTTGTCAGAGGGCGGAGCCATGATAACATTTCGGTCGTATCTTGACTTGAGGAACATGTGTACCGAATTTCATGGCTCTACGACAAACTTGACCTCTGAAACTCCCATTGGCTGTTGTAGGTGGCGCTGTTCTGGCATTTTTTGAGTCCCATAAAAATAAACACCAAAATATCAAATTTTTCACCAGGTCTGATGTTTGGGCAAAATTTTACAACTTTTCATGCATGTTCAGGGGGTGAAATTAAGGCTCAAAGTGCAGAATTTGACATCTCTCGAGCAAAAACAATAGGCCCTTTCCCCGTTCGGGGCTCGGGCCTAATAAATAAATAAATAAAAAAGGAATTTTTTTGTTAACGTCTCGAGCAAAAACAATATAGGTTTCAATGGCACCTGATACATCATTTTAAAGCTTTTGAGTTTACGCACGCAACCGTCACGTTTTGGTGAGTGACGGGCGCTGAAGCGTCCGTCACGCACCGCCACCATTTGTTTTCACCATTGTGAAAGCAATAGGCCCTTACCCCGTTCGGGGCTCGGGCCTAATAAATAAAAAAGGAATTTTTTTCGACTTGTCTCGAGCAAAAACAATATAGGTTTCAATGGCATGTGATACATCATTTTAAAGCGTTTGAGTTCACGCACGCAACCGTCACGTTTTGGTGAGTGACGGGCGCTGACGCGTCCGTGACGCACCGCCACCATTTGTTTTCACCATTGTGAAAGCAATAGGCCCTTACCCCGTTCGGGGCTCGGGCCTAAAAAAGGAATTTTTTGTGACTTGTCTCGAGCAAAAACAATATAGGTTTCAATGGCATGTGATTCATCATTTTAAAGCGTTTGAGTTTACGCACGCAACTGTCACGTTTTGGTGAGTGACGGGCGCTGACGCGTCCGTCACGCACCACCACCATTTGTTTTCACCATTGTGAAAGCAATAGGCCCTTACCCCGTTCGGGGCTCGGGCCTAAATATATTTAAAAAAATTATACTATCAATCAACTTTTATTTGTAGAGCGCCTTTCCTACACATACACATACATTAAAATCCACATAAACATTAAAAATACAATTAAAATCACAAAGGGTATTAAAAACACACAATGATATCACACAAAAATGTAAAAACATAAAAAATAAAATCACACAAGTAATAAAAAGATTAACACATTAAAATCACACACGGGATTAAAATCATAAATAGCCATAGTGCACCTAAAAATAAAATCATTCAGTTGTATGCACAGCTAAAACAGAACCGTTTTTAACCTAGACTTAAAAATTGCCACAGAAGTCGCCTGTTTCACATTTTCAGAAAGACTGTTCCAAATCCTAGCCGCATAAATCTGAAATGCAGCCTCCCCATGTTTTGTTCTGACTCTGAGGAGCACGGGAACGGGCCTCCTGCTGGTGCCCAGAGTCCGGGCTGGCTCATATGGGACCAACATGTCGCCTATGTACCTTGGTGCGAGGCCATGGAGAGACTTGAACACAATCAATCATTTGATACTATAATAATAATAATAATAATAATAAAAACATCCATCCCCATTACAACGAAAATAACATAAAAAATAATAATAATAAAATAATTAAACAATAGGGATAAATAGATCATATACAATACAATAATTGATACCAATCAAAAGCTAATATTAAAAGGTACGTCTTGAGCCTGTTCTTAAAGACGTAAAATATAACAGTAAAATATACGGGTGCAATTTTCATATTTGAAATTTTAAAATGAGAATGTACGGTTTTGTAACAAGCTCACATTTTCAGTTATTTCCGATGAATCTTGAAGAGGCCCAAGTTTGTTTAACATCTTCCTGAAGAATATGTTTAGATGTATTTGATCAGTGGATTTGTGGTTGACAGTAAATGCAGAATATATACTTATGTTTTTCCATTTCACCTTGACATTTTTGCTAAATACAAACTTCTGCATGTGGGCGTCAGTGTCCCTGCATTACAAACAGATTACATCATTTGTTGAGCGTCCCTGTTGAGCGTCAATACGAAATCATGACATCACATTTTACCCACTTTAGCGCAAACCTTTTTTTTCTCCGAGCGACTTTCTCCCTCTGTCCGTTATGTCCGACCTGTTTGTGACCTCATTTATGAAGCAGCTGTAGCCGGGTTAATGTGGGCCAGCGGAGAGCCAGAGTTCAGACGCTGCAGCTGGACCAAAGTGAACAGGCCTCGTCAAACCGCGGCTCAAAAACAAACAAACCTATAAAAGCTGTTTTTTTTCACTCGTAATGGCAGTTTAGTTCACGGCAGTCGGTTCAGCACCATTTGAATGCAATCGTGTTAATGGAGAAATTCAAAGGCTTTAAAAGGATCCGGAGCTGCGTTTCCCAAAGTGATTTCCTATTAAGCAGAACAAGGAAGCAACAATGTGAATGGAATGGTCACAGTCGGGTGATTAGACTCTCAAACCATATTAGGGAAGCTCATCTTTGCTATTTTTCTATTATGTTTTAAATTGTGCAAGTATGACAGGTACGCCATTGGGAATGTGACAGATTTAAGGGTGGAAAAGAAAAAGATCGACAATCAATTTGTTGGACGATTATTCTCTTTGATGTATTGATTTGTTGTTTGGACCCGGAAAGGTCAAGCTTTATGGGATTATTTATACAAGAGGGAGAGAGAGCGCTGCTGTGTGAGAGTCGGGGGCCAGATCCCGTCAGACCTCTGAAGCTAAGCAGGGCAGGGCCTGGTTAGTACCGTGATGGGAGACCTCTGGGAACAGGTGTCACAGCGGGGCGAGAGTTATGTCCTCGGACAAGACATTTCACCCAAATTGCTGGGTGTGTGGTTAAATGGCACATACTGCTTAGGTTACTGTGCCCCAGGGCAGCTGTGGCTACAGCAGTAGTTTATCACAGTGTATAGAGTGAAAGAATGACATGTGAAGCATTTTTGAGCGTCCTGAAAAGGCTCTTTATTAAAATGATGCGTAATTATTTTTCAAGAATGAACTAATAGCTTCCACCAGAAAATGCAGTTTTTAAGTCAAATATTTGATTGCACTTTTAAACATGTTTATTCCCTTATTTCTTTCCAGACACACACCATTTTCTCGCTGCTCGGCTTGGACCACGCCTACGTCACCAGCATCGGGCGCCTCATCGGAGTGGTGTCTCTCAAAGAGGTACAAAAACCCTGTCAACTCATTCATCATCTTTACACACAAAAACCTGTAGGAACCAGCAGCGCGCTTTGTTGCCGCTTTCGTGACTGTAAAATTACTGTCAGTCCCACAAGGGGCCTGTGTCGTCATCTCACAAAGCACACATGCACAAAGGGGTTTGGGGAGGACAGTAGTGCTGCCTCCTCTCAGTCTCTTATGGACTGACACAGACAATGGGCTGCTTAATACTGCTGTCTCCGCACTATTGTGTCTGAAGCAAAGGCAGCGAGCAAACTGCAAAACCGCTCCGCTGCTCCCCGCTTATGAATGAGACAGGAAATGCAGAGACACTCATCCATCCGTGACATTTAGACATCTTTTGTCCTCTCCCTGTGTCTGCCTGTCACACAAACACCATGTTACAGAAGGCCCCAGTGTTTGTAGTGTTGGGTTCAAGGTAAACTGAGTGTGTTGAAGTAGGCCAGGGAGGAATTCATATAACCGTACTTTTAACAATGTCTGCTACTTGTAAAGCACCTTTTTTATTACATGTGAAGTCGCTCAAATGGGCTGGTCTGAACTCACAATTTATTCAGATTCAGATTTGTTTTATTTGCCATTTGGAGTAAAAACCAAATTGAAATACATGTGCAAACGTACCCTAGTGTGTACCAGAGATATATATTGTGTATGTAATAATACAAGCTAAAAAGTACAAGAAGCAATTGTCACTGTGAAATCAATCAACAAAAACTGTTTAAATGCAAGTGCATGATTACTAAAGTGCTTTTTCTAAACTGAAAACAGAAGCGGTTTGCAAACTTGTGGTAGTGAAAGTAATGCTGCCAATCCGAGCCCTTCCCATCATTCACTCACTCACTCGCCATCATAATGCTGCTTTAGGTGAAACTATAGAAATTAGAAAATCATTTAAGAGAAAATTGTATTTACAACTTACGATGTGAAACTAATAGACACACATTACACACATACAGTGAAATTTGTATGTCCCTTATTTGTTATGTTGATAATTGGCTCAAAGCTTTTAAAAACTCCACACAAAAAAAGCAAAAGCTGGACTGTCACATCAACATCATAAGAAAGGATTGGCATATGTCACTTTGTATGGAGCTTGTCTATGTCATGTTTCTGTTTCACATTCAAAGTTTAATTACAGAAAAAACAAACAATTTTTGTTTTGCGAGACTCACCTGTAGTGTTGGGAGATGTGAGTGCCCCAGAGAAAGCAGCTGATTAAACCTCAGACCTTTTAGTGTAAGGTTTGCAGTTTAATAATAATAATAATAATAATAATAATAATAATAATGGCGATCACTCGGTATTGAGTGAGACAGCAATGACGCATGAGTGAATGGAGGCCGATGCGAAATGAAAACCTTTCCGAGTTAGCAAGGCAAGTGAAGCATCTGTGGAGAAACTGAAATGTCAGTAGAGTCTGTCAGGAAGTCGATTTCAAACTTTAGCTGCATCCATAAATTACACCGATGCTGAAAGTTGAGTTATAGTTACAGTTCAGACTCTGGACACCAGCAGGAGGCGAGTCCCAGCACTTTCAAAATGAATCTATGAATCCTGGAGTCCAAAAGGGTTTGTCTGCCACACATTTATATACTTAAATGTGTGGCTTAATATATATGTTTTTTAATATATTTTTCAATAATGGGCGACAGTAGCTCAGTTGGTAGCGCATTGGCCTTTGATCCAGTAGGTTGTGGGTTTGAGCCCACCACAGAACCTTTTCCACCGACTCCTGCTGTCGTTGTGTCCTTGGGCAAGACACTTAACCTCTTGGAACACCATATGCCACAGTGGGGCGGCTGTAAAGTGCCAAACTGCTATTGTGTCCTTACGGGGCTTTCAGACCGCCAACGCTGAAACGCTGAAGCCCCGCTCACCAGACGCGCATTCTCTAGTTTTCAGACGCAGGGGTCTTCACACCAGAACGTCCTGACGCGAGCCGGAAGTACCGGAAGTAGCCGGCCGGCTCTAATGCTAACAGAGCTATGCTAGCGGCTTCTTGTATACAGATCTTCTCCAATATGCAGCTTTGCAGCGTGTATTTGCTCACAGACATTCCACGGGCTTTATATAACAGCAGTACGTGTTCACGGAGGTGCGCCATACGTGTTTTCATATTATTAAACGGAATTTACGCATCAGCGAACACACTCGAAGCAGTTGCATAAGGTCACGGGAGCATGACAACGCATATATTCACAAGCACACAGTCTCCCATCGTCAACCCTGGTTTGAGTTCTGGTGAAGTCTGGTGTGGGTCCTGTTTTTGCTGTTTGAGTATTTTCAGTCTGCTCGCTCAGTCCGCTAATGTCCCCGTGACCACTTTGCTGCTCTCTGATTGGTTATCGCACGAACGTCCCAAGGAAAGGATGAGCAGAATCCATCTCCTGTGGGCGTCGATTTTTTGCTCCTGCTCCTCCCTTTTCACTTTCCTGCCAAGTCCGCCAAGTCACCATAGACTTTGCATCCGGTCTGAAAGCACCATTAGGCAAGACACTTAACCCCCATTGCCTAGAAAGAGTCTGGTGTGTGTGTGAGTGGTTGGTGGTGGTCGGAGGGGCCGATGGCACATATACATACAGTGTGCCCCAGGGCAGCTGTGGCTACTGTAGTAGTTCATTACCACCATGTTTTGGAGTGAAAGAATAATGATATTAAAACCTGTATAAAACCGATGCATTATTATTATTATTATTATAATAAACATAAATCGCGACCAATATCACAAATATTATGTCAAAAAAGCAGCATAAGTGACGGTGTTGATCAATCCAACAACAATCAGATAAAACAAATTGGAACCAAATAAGTAAATAATAAGACATTTTGCACTTCCACTGTCATTACATGTGCCCTGTGTTTTTTCCAAGAAACATACTGTACGTAGATGAACTTTAAAGCTGCACTAACTGACTTTATTTTTGCATTCATTACTAAAATGCTATCCATGTCCATGTAGTGCATTGGGATATACGTCCTTTTGAAGAAAAAGTAGCGCAGATTTGGGCTGGCGTGACATTATATTTTAGATCGAGTTTCAATGAAACAAGGAAGAGAATGTGTTTCGGGTCGCAGATTGTGACCAATCACAGCGCACCACTGGCCCCCACTTTCATGAGAAATCTACAGGTCTGTTAGCATAGACGGCTGAGTTAGCACAACAAGCAGCGGAGCTAACCTGAAGCTTCCTCGTCTTCGTCACCGGTTACTGCTTACACAGCGAAACAGCCATCCAAAAGAAAGTCTCGTTCCTCCGCGCTTCCCGGTTCTATCATTCTATGGTCACACCATCCACGTGAAAATCCATATTGATGTATCCATATTGGGAGACGCTAGCTCCGTCCCAACAGTGGGTGTGTGTGGGGGGCGATAGCTTCGTGGGTGCGGGGAGGGGAGCAGAAAGAGCGAGGCCAGCGAGTCCGCGGCTTCAAAATCCCAAAGTCAGTTAGTGCAGCTTTAAGCGGCTATAGACAGATACCCTGGTTATTAGTGAGGACTTCAGCTTCCGCATTCGACACTTTTCCACTCCTGCTGTTGCTTAAAGAAGTTTTTATAATGAGAGTGAAAGGTCAGCCGTCTGCCTGTTCATCCAAAAAAAACAACTTTCAGCTGTTTATTGAAACTTTAGAAATGTATTTTTGTCCCAGAATCGCAGTGACACGAGACATTTGCAACCACTTCCGAATTCACAAACTCTTTAGATGTTTGAGCAGCAGAAAGCAACATAAGTGCTCCATAATTCAGTCTAGTGTTGCACAAAGATTGCTTTTTTAATAACTTTGGCTTATTTACAATGCTGACTCCAGAGCTCTCAGTGGGACATGGCAGCCATCCTTCTTTACAATGACCACGGGAAATGTTAAGGGATTTATTACTCAATGTTAGGATGTTGTTTCACCGTCTGTCTTCCCCCAGCCAATTAAACGCTTGTAAAAATGTCGCGTACGGCACCAGCTGACAGCAGGTACAAACTTTGCGACGTACATGGCTTGTCGTTTCCCAAAAATAACCACGTATGGTCCTGGGTCCTGCTTATTTCTCTCTGTAATGTAAGAGTTGGTATCTATCCTCCTGCTTTACAAAGGGACAAGATATTAATCATAACTAGCTGATTATTTTAACTGTTGTCCCGTCATGAATGTGTGTCATATCAATCAAAATCATACAAACTACTGAGAGAAGAGATTTAATGACATATGGACACAACAATGAAGTGTAAAAAATATATAGTGCATTTTCAAGCACCTTGGGAACAAGTGAATGTCACTACCATAGATCGTAGAGAGGAGTGGAATGAGTTTGTGTCAACAGAACAATGGCTTCCAGAAAAACCCAAACTGGTCGCCAGGCAGTTGCTATGTGGGAATGTAACCAAAGAGCCAATCAGGAGTGCCGCTGGTTTCTGGCGAGCAAACAACGAAGGTGGAGCAGACCAAAGTCAAATTGGGAGATAGAAAACACCAGAATGTTCACTTGTTCGGGGTGATCTCAGGTTTTACAAAGACACTTGACATAACAAACTTAAAAAAGAAAAAAAAACATGTAGAGAATGAAACTACAGATTTCCATGCCCAATATTTCAAAAGTAATATGTGCGGTTTATTTTTCCATGAGTGAATGAGAGCCAAGGCGAGCAATTGGGAATCAAACTTCGACCATGATCGCTTCCCTATAAGGCTTCATCAACCAGGTTGCTACGTTCCTACATAGTATGCAGTCTATGGTCACAACCCGTGAAAAATATGAAATAAAATGTATAATACTACTACCCCTATATTTCCAATGACGATATTAGTACCAATCTTATTTATTGTTGGGTTTAGGATTAAGGCTAGCTAGATGCTAACAGTACATTACTGCTATCCAGCTGTTGATCTCTTGAACTTTATATGCAAGATATGTAATCTGAGATAACTGCCTAAAACAACTACATTTAAACGCTGATTTCCTCCTATTTTTTTCCCCCTACAGTTGCGTAAAGCCATCGAAGGCTCCGTGACCGTGAAGGGGGTGAAAGTGCGCCCCCCTCTGGCCAGTTTCCGGGACAGTGGCACAAGCAGCAGCGAGGCGGAAGCCACGGAGCTCCACAAACTCTGGGACCGCCACAAGAGCATGTCCCTGCCCCGCGAACACACCGCCACCACCCCCTCCTCCGAATCGGACGAGAAATCGAACTGAAGAAGAAGGATGCCACCGGCGCAAACACCCAAAGAGGAGCAGAGAGAAGGAAGCTAGGTTTACTAATCCTCCAAAGCCACACAGACATGCAAAATTCCTCAGGGCTCAGGATCGGCATTTAGTCTTTCAGTTATTTCCACCTGTTCATCCATTCCTACTTCTCTCTGTCCTTCTTTCACAACAACAGAACACTCCATTTCCACAGCCTTCCCTGCTCTACTGTTGTATAGACTCTACTCGGAGCTTGGGACAGGTTTTCCAAGTGACTTTTGCGCGTTCAAAAAGGGATATTTTTTATGACTTTATGATCAAATCTGCACACAAAAAAGTTTCAAACGAGTCTTCCGTTGAAAAAAATAGCGTGCGTCTTGTCTGATTGAAGTTGCATGTGAATCCGAGGAGAGCGAAGAACTACTTTATCATGTGTTTTGTATTGTTGCTGACTGATCAAATGCACTGGGTTTTAACTGGACTTAACTTTATATTTTGTGACTTTTTGTCAAGCAGCGAATCCATACGGTGACTCTTGCCTTATACACTCTCAAATTCTTTTACCTTGCTATGTTTTTACTACAAAAAAAAGCATTTATTAATTTTTAAAGAGAATTGAATTCAGCAAATTGTTGTTCAATGTTCAAAATCAACTTTTCATTATTTGTGACCATAATATATTTTTTTCGTCTTTTCCACACTCCAAATTTTAGACGTTTTGATCCTCTGACCACCGCCGTAGCTGTTTTTACTCACTTTTCTTGCATACATGTGACTTATTCTTCTAATCTAAGACATTCACCATGACACATTATTTATTATTTCAATAACTTTTTGCCATGCCAAGACAAATTGACCGACCTCTTTGGCAAATATACTGTCTTTATTCAAGCAAAAGTTTCGGGTAACTACAATCAGACATGTCTTTGAGCTTATGACACATTCTATAGGTCACATTTATCTATTAATATCCTGAATTCAAGTCATTTTAATCCTAAGTAGATGTGACATTTTTGCAGCGCATTATCTGTAAGTCAGAGGTGTCCAAACTTTTCAGTGATGTGGTTCTGAAAATGAAGAATCAAACGGGAAAATCAAAAAGCAAATCAGTATTATAATCATTTCAAATGTTTGAATTTTGCATGCATTTTTTAGCTACTAATTTCTTTATTCTTGCTGAATTAGAGAGAATTTGTTTTTCAAATTGTGAAGAGGGAGTGAAACTTCCCTTTTGCTTCAGAAGATGAGCACTGGTTAGACCCGCCCATGCTCACCTCTGCCGCTTCCTGATTGGTCGATATTAATTCAAATCCTTGAGGCGCCTCGTCATTGGTTTAACTATTCTTTTTCAGAAAATGCTCCTGTTTGTGGTTAAGCCAACAAACTAAATACAGAAATATAAATTCTTTTAAAAATTAAATACACTTTAAGTCACTGACATCACCTTTAAATTCCCAATAATAAATGGGTCATATTATACACTGTCCATCTCTGTGAGTAGGATTCCTAAGGGCGGTCATTTCCCTGGAGCTAAAGTTTGGACACGTCTGATTTGACTATGACTTTGTAACTCTTAAAACCTATGCAATTCCTCCTGCTCGTGTTAATATTGTTGAACGTGTGACTTCGATGCAGCATTAGCATTTGTCGCGCATGTCTCGGTCACATGTAGCACTAAAACATACGGACACACATGGCTTGGACACCAGGTCTTCTGCCCATCTAAATATAGCTGGTAATATGCACTCCGGAGAAGGCTGGGCGGATGCAGGGAGCAGGAGGGGAGGGAGGGATGAAAACATGAAGACATCATTACCTAAGCAGCTGTTCGGGGGCCATCGCATCAATCTGTCTTTGATCACAATGTTAGCTAACCTCTATTACCGCGCAGACATGTCGGCCCCACAAGAGTGACGCGTGTGATGTGATGTAACCCCCGCTTCTCCACTCAGACGACACGGAAATATCAACAAATAAGTGAATGGCTTGAATGTATCAGTATTTAACCTGGTTTGATATTTTTGACATGGAATAGAGGAAGCAAGATTAGTCTAATTTCAAACATTGTAGATGTTTTTTAGGTGATAACGTAAAAGTAAGACATCGCTACGGGTTTCCATTTGCAAAACTCATTTCAGCATCAGTAGTAGCAGTCATAGTAGTATAGTCGTAGTAGAAGTAGTTTCACTTACTTCAACCAGCTTTTCACCTGTGATCTGCAGTCTAGTCACACTGCAAAATATATCGTTTGAAGACAAATATAATATTCTTATTTTTTCAAGTGCAATTTTTCTATTCCCTACCTCTCAGCCTGGTTGTACATTAGGGTAGAAAACACTGCAAATGATAACAAATGACTTTAAATCATGTTTTTGTCGTCTTGACTGTCGTTTTGACTTAAATTAAGTTAAGTATTGGCTTGGGAGAGACAAATATACTAACTATACTTGAAATAAGTTTATTGTGCCATTGTGAATTAAAATTTTGTTTTTAGGCCTTCAGAAAACACAAAAACATGTAAATATTTTTGTGTAAGTCTTCCAATAGGTTGAATAATTTGTCAATATGTTATTACTTGAGATGAGGGAGACAAACACTACTTGTTCCATAGACTTTCCATAAGAGTTTAAAAATACACTGCAAAAAACATCAATTGTATCTCATCCAATAAGTTACATAATGAGTCAAAAAGAACAGACTTGAGTAAATCTTCCAACACGAACGTTCAAAATGGAGTTTGTGGATCTGAATTCAAGTCACGACGAAGACATAATCTGGCTATAGATGCTGCCTGATCCAATAAGATTCACCTGTGTAAAAAAAAAAAACAGTATGGGAAATCTTTATCTGGTCTTTGGGGGATTACTGCAGGCAAACACTTAAGAATCTACGTAATTGATCACAGCGACAAGTTCCGTACGTGATCCGTCGTTTTCTGCTTTGCACACGCCGCCTTCAGACCTGATTCTTCCCAACGTGACATATGAATACAGTACGTTTTAATAATTCATGTCTGCCATAAAGCTTAAGGCTCGTCTCGCTGCTTCGTCTCGGTGCTTCCGGACAGAATAACAGTCTTCCAACTACTGTCAGTCCAACTTTTCATCTTTTTTTAGTTTTTAGTTTTTTTTTTTTACATTCCTTTGCACCTTTTTGTGATTAAGATTTCTTACATATGCAAATGAGCCGTGGTAAGCAGATATGTGATAAGACGCGGGAGAATGCAGATTAGTTGCATAAGATCACACTGTGTTAGCAATAACATTTAGCCTTTTATGTATTCATGTTAGTACATTGCTTCTAATTCGGCATGCAGCGCTGCTAATTGCATGTAAATGTCCTGTAGGGATCAATAGAGCAAAGTGATTACATTCAGAGGGGGTTGGTCTGGTTGGGGCTTAAGTCTTTTCAGGCTTTTGTTTCGCTGTTTTGACATGTTTTAAGGCACTGTGATGGACAAAAGTAAATAAAACGATAAAATGAGGATGCAAAAAATGTTCTATATCCCATGGACGAAACGAGACATTTTGGATCTCAATATTTATTTTTTGCTGTTGAGGATTAGAAAATTTCTACTTCGTAAACCGGATACTACTGAGACAAGGCCAGCACATGCATCTAAGAGCGCAGGGAATAGCCATGCTTCTAACTGAGATGCATGTTTTTGGACGCTTGTAGATGACGCGCTCTTGGTCCACTCCCTCTGCACGTGTTGTGTCGTTTTGTTACTTGAGGCAAAAGTGGGAAACATGTTTAATTGTGCTGCAGGGATTAATTGAAATTAGATGTTGCGTGATTACATTTTGACAAAAGTGGGCTTATACATTCCATACATAGATACTTTGAGCGCTAACACAAAGTTACGAGATGCCTTTGAAAGCGACACAAGCTTCCATCTGATCAAGTGGATAGAGCACCCCACATGTAGACCGGGAGCAGAGCGGCAGACCGGTTTTGGAGCAAGGCCAAATGGCTTTGTTTTTTGTGTTCTCTGGTTTTGCTTTGTCAACGAACGCAATAGTCTCTAAAATACATTAAAACATGCGCCTGTTTTGTGAAATATTAGCTAAATCAGGGTTTGTTTTCTATATTTTTGAGATTTGAATGGGGATCCGATCACACTCTCAATTATTCTACAGGGTTCACCCGTACGGCACTTTTACTCGCAATTGTATACGGCCAAATTGCGCTTTGCCTCGGAGGGTGTACTTTAGCTGTTTACAAAGTGTAGCCAGACTCGCAGCTTTTGCATAATTCAAATGTCTTACACAACGCTGCTCCGTGGCCTCCGCTACATGGGGTCCTGTAACCCGTAATCTCCACAATCACCTCCCGTCACCATCGCCTGGATTTCACTTTCAGATTGCTGCACTTTGCATGAGCCTGCGAATACCATTAAGGACCAAAAAGCTCGACTTCTCACCGACCAAGTAGACGTACAGTATGTTGTGTTTCTGTGTGTGTATCTTTTTTTGTACTTGTTTCACCTGCACCCGTTTCTTTCGATAAGCATCATGTGATTCACGAATGGGGTTGGGACAGTTCTCACAAATTAATATATTTAACATCATGCCTGTAAATGAAAATCGATGTGTATATATGTAACGAACTACATTGTTTTTAGAGATTTTAAGCTTCTGTTTTATAAAATGGTTTTAATACAAGTGTGTGTTTTTCTTTTATTCCTCTTTTTGACTAACATTTTTCTCATCGAGACTTCAGTTAAAGGATACATACCATGCAAAACGTTCTTGATATATTAACCGTATACAACATTGGGTTTCATTCACACTAATATCAAGAATATTCTGATTAAAATTGCTGTGAACCTGTATCTTCACCCCTTCTGTCTAAATGCTCCAATCTCAAACCGTGCACTTTCTGTCCATGATGTAATCTGTTTTTTATTTTTGATATAATAAATTTCAGACCAAGGTCACACAAAGCGTTTTTCCATGTTGGTGTACCGGCCTTTTCACGCCACACACACAAGTGAGACGGTGCCGCAGCAAGAGGAAACCTACAGACACAGGGAGAATATGCAAACTCCACACAGAACGGCCTGTAGGTGGAATCTAACCCAGGAAGCTGTGAAGCACAAATGCGAACCACAGCAAAACATTCAGTTCTGCAGCACATTGATTGGAACTTTATGCTACGGTTACTACTCGGACTAGCTGCAATTGTGGACAGCGCATGCACAGAGGTACTTCTAAGACAGAGCCCTTTGAGTCACTATTTGACGCTTTGGGTTGTGCTCAGGTGATCAGTTTTTTTTTTGTTTTTTTATTGTCCGGAAAACCTGAATAAATATGTGACAGATGCCAAAACATTGGGCCTCATTCACCAATATCTTCTTAAGAATCTTCTTACATTTCTTCTCAAGTTGTTCTTCAGTAGATTTCTAAGAAGACCCTACGTGGGATTCATCAACGCGCTCGTAAGCCGCTGAATTGTTCGCAGCTGTTCTCTCAGATTGATGAATGCCAACTCCTCGTAAGTAGAGCGCGTGTGCCCGGTGATTCATTAGCATAGGTACTTAGCATAGGTAACCACCCATTAATGCCCATAAAAGGGACTGCAGGGCCGTGTGCAGACGCCAGAGGAAACAGCAACAGGCCTAAAGCAAAGACTTACACGGAGCAAAAGAGTCACCCTTTTTTCTTCTTTTGCCAGACTGAGAATAAAGTCATAAAATGTTGACTTTAAAGTCAAAACATTATGAGAATAAAGTCGAACTAGCAAAATCACAAGATTAATCTCAATGTATGAGATTAATTTTAAAGTATATTATGTTTTAATTAAAAAATTAATCTCAAAATGTTATGAGATTAATCTCAAAATATTTTGGACCCTGGGAGGAGATCCAGCGTGGACTATAGCGCTGAGACCAATGCAGACCCGAGGAGAGACTGCATAGATTGGAGAGACCAGCGCGGACCCGTAATAGATCTGTGGGAGAGACCCTGCAACCTAGATAGTAGATATGCCAGTGTTCTGTGGCCCGTGGATGAAGAAATGTCCCCTAGAAATAGGATCACTAATACACGGCATGATTTCCAATGTATTTGATAAAGCGTTGGCACATTTAGTTTAAAAAGGAATTTAAAAAATGACTGAATTACTATAAACAATGAAATGAATAAATACATCAATATGACAAACATCACTGTAATGTTGTGTTTTATTGAACTTCACCAGCGTGCGAACATGTCAGCTCTGAATGTGCGTAAGAGTGCTCCTGAGCACTCGTAGGCTTTGTACTTACCCAAGAAAAATTCTGGTTACTAGAAATATTTGTGAATTCCACATTCCTCGTAAAATCCTTGTAAGTAGGATTTACGCACAAAGTTGTTCTTAAGAACCGTTCGTGAATGAGGCCCATTGTCTGTAAATATATTGATTGACAAATTGTTTCACTTCTTGGACCCGTCAAGTTTGACACTGGTCTAGTATATTCTCTCCTGGTTTGATTTTGGCCCATTTCTATAATAAATAAGCCATAAAATAGAAGGTTGTCTGAAAGATACTGACATACACACTCATAATGGTGTCCGTTTCAAAATGTCCCAAAAATCCCCAACATTTCTGTAAATCTTTATTCCAGAATTTCTTTACTGCCTTTAGACTCCAGACGTTCACAACGCATGTCACTTGTCTATAATCTGAATGACAATTTTGGCCAAACAAACTAGCACATTTCCTGAGCTTTATTCTCTCGTCTCTACCTGAGAACGCTCGTAATGGCGACATCTCCCCCATGCACAGAAGTATGAAGTGTGTCAGTGTGGCCTGCACTTATCTTCATGGAAACAGTGCTGTCAAAACCAGCCGACATCCTCGTCTCCCACCGCAAACTCACTTTATGTTGTGTATTCCAGTCTTAGCCGGTGTCGCTGTAGATTGTTCTAGATGTATTTGTGCGATAATGCTTCCACGGCTCAGTTTGATGGATGGATGCAAGTTAGACACAGGAGCGGAAGAAGGAAAGTACAAAACTAAAGAATAAGTCAAAAGTCAATAAATCGGCTTCAGTAACTTTTCTGGTGAATATTTTCTGTTCCATGATTTTAACTTTTGCATTGGGTTGAGAAAAGTGTTGCAAAGTGTTTGAGAAATGTGCACATAAAAACAGACCGAGATTCTTTGCCTGGAGTCATTTAGTTAGTTTGCATTCAATGTGTATAGGAAAAATTTGAATGATTATGATTTAAATAATGAGACGCAACAATTATGCAATGGATAAATGAAATGATGCATGTTTAGCTATTGGCCTTTCTGTAACTGTCTGATTGTGTGGATAAAAAATCTGCGTCTAACTGCCCTTGCCGCATCTCGCAATATGTTACGAGGATGGAGGCTGGGTTTCACTTTCTTGGTCTTGGAGGAGCTTGGTCACGGTTTGTATTTGAACATTTCCTCTCTCATGATTCACAACGTTAAGTACATGTACAATAGGTCTGGCATGCACCTCCTGTACTGGCCCCGCTCCCATCTCTGTGTGGGCTTTGTGCCTCTGGTCTGTGAAAGGCGCTATATAAATAAAGATTACTTACTATAATGTGGTTTTGTAGTAAATTGTTCTTGCTGTCACCTGACATGACATCTAACCTTTTAGAAGCATTTCTTATTATAAAATGCCTTTAAGTTCGTCAACAGGTCTGAAATGGCAATTATTTTGTACAACGTTTGTCTGCTCACTCCACAAACTAGTCTCATTTATTATATTGGCTTATTTTTGCAGTACTTGAAGTAATCCAAAAACATGTTTTGCAAATATGTATGGCCAGATAATTCAATACATGTTTTTGGAACACTCAAAATCATCAAATCATCTATTTATAAATTGCAGGTTGTTGTTTTATTTTTTCACTTTTAGTTTCACTTTCAAATACAATTGTGGGAGTGTTATTTCCCACAACACTTTTCAATAAAACAATGTCATATAAAGTTTGGACAAATGAGAGTAAATAGTCCCGGCTGTAACCTGACTTGGCCTCTCACCTCATGCTAAAGAAGGACCTTCAAATCTCTAAGTCAAATGTGTCTCTGTCTCACGTCGGTCTGTCGAAACACTTTTCCCTGTCTGGTCTTAATCCAGCCTGACAGACTCGCAAAGCTCTCCCCTTGAGCTTCGCACCAGTTATCTCGCCCCTTTTCCCAGAATCCTACTTCTCAGGGGCTTTTGATAAGACCCAGTCCTCACATCCATGTCGAGGGGTGTCCGTAATCCCTCCTGAGGGCGCTCTGGAGATCACCATTGTACAGAGCTGCTGCTACAGTAGCCCTCGAGGGTCAAATGCTGTACAATTTCAGCAAAAAATATATTGAATCTGTCAGGAAAAAGCAAAAAAGTACCAGGTGAAGTATGTTGAGCTGAAGCCATCATGTCTTGTGACGTATCATTCCTTAATCATTTGAGGAAAAAAACATATTGAAAACATGTTTCTGCAGTGTCACAAAGTTAGAAACATTTGCAAACTGTTGCTCTTCAGATTAGTGTCAATATATAATGTTATGTTAAGTGAGTAATCGTGTATATTGTGATTTTGAGCAAAATCAAAATTTTTTGGTGAAAATTGCAGTTGCACCTACCACCTATACCCGCCTACTCCAAGTAAAACATGCTGAGTTTATGAGAAGTTCCAAGCAAATGCGAAAGGTCAAAGAACAGCGATGATCCGGGACATTTATGGTCATTTATGGTCATTTATGGTCATTTATGGTCATTTATTAACATATATTAACAATTATGGTCATCCCGCTCCTCTATGGCTCTTATGTGTTTGTTGCTGTTCGACCCGACACATAAGGCGTTTGTGAATCGACAAATACTTTTGGGAGTTCTTTTAGTGATTTAGGGTTATACATAAATGTGTTTCACTGCTGCTGGTGCGATTGTAACTGTCCAGGACTATTCAGCTTTGGATCAAAATGGAGGCATATACTGAAAATTTTTTAGTGACAAGCAAGTAGGTCCTGGGTTTGATTTCCTCCTCCAGGTGGGGCCTTTATGAATTGAGTTTGCATATTCTCCATGTGTCTGCGTCCAATAGGTTTGAGATGCGCCTGCTGTGCCGACCCTGCTTCCATCACTGTGTGGAGAGAGAGGAACAATTGTAAAGTGTTTTGTGACTATGACGTCTGTGAAGGCGCTATATGAATAAAGATGACTCACTTACATACTAAATATCCTCCTCAAAATAGAAAAATAATGTGGCTTTACGCATGAATCATAAATTGGCCATCATTTGTTGACAATAACAAACTAGGCTCATTTTAGTGGCCTATTTTTTGCCTCTGTTTTGCCTCTCGAATGGACTGTCCTCTTGTTTATGGTCAAATCCCAAAAACAATATTTTACAGCCCAAATACAATCTCTCTATTTATACATTTCCGTTTGTCAAGAATCTATTTCAGTACTTCCAGTTCTTGAGCTTTCTTATCTTTGTGCCACAGGAGTGTGATTACCCACAATGTTCTGCAATAAAACCGTGTCATATCAAATCTGAACAAATGAGATTGTACCAAAAAAAAGAAAATGGACTTGGTTTTTTTTCATGTGGAACAGCTGCGAGCTCCCTGAGTGATGTTTTTGTCTTTGGCAGATGCTCCCAGTGGGACCGGGCCGTGCTGAGAGGATGCACAATATCGTCTCCACCTCCCATTCCAGCGTGTGCCCAATCTCTTTATACTGGAGCCTGGAAGGAGAGGTGCGATGCTTTACTTTAAACGTGCCTATGGGTCGTAGCGAACAGCTGTCGTTTGGACTGGCTTTGTTTGATTCTTTGAGATTTGTTTTTCTATAGCTGTATTAAAAAAGACAAGGCTTTATTGAATGCGAACCACCTTTTGCTGCAGTCATCGAGAGCAGCATCCGCACTCATTAAGGATAGTTTGTTATTGGGTCTGAACCATAGACAGTAATATTAACGGAGGTAGTCACGCCTATCTCCGCGGTTGAAACTAATGTGCCACCACTTTTGCCGTCTATGCAGTTACAAAATGGCCGTGGGGGCAGGAAAATGTGAAAAAAAAACGCATTTGCGCATGCGTTGGCCGGCACAAGCCCCATTCATTTGATGAGTGCATTCAAAAGTCCACAGCTGCTAAACTAGAGTGGTCCAAAAATATACATATATACTCCCCTCAGCATTGACACACATCTGGAACATTGGGCCAAGAGCGACTTTTGGACCATCCTGTAAATGCGATGTCGAGAAGAAAGACGACCCCATACAAAAGCATTGGGTAATTCTTATTCCGGGTACACCCCCACCTGCCTAAAGTGGTATTGCCAGTATGTCAGCGCACATACTCATACTTTGTGAGCCTGGACCCGCCCCCACTGGTCGGAACTTGAAAGGCCAGACTTTAACCCTTGTCCCGGAACATGCATTTCATTTAAGACAAATTTTCTGGCTCCAAAGACGGTGACATTTAGCGGATAGCAACGGCCTAGCAACCAAACAGCCAATCAGGAGCAGCCTTGATTTGTTCCTCTTTCTAGCACTACTCCATAGATGACACTATATTCGCAGTCAAAATGCACTTAAGTTGTTAAAGTATCTGGATTTACAAAGATTTGATCAAAATGGAAGTACCAGGATCATAGAGAATGTTAAACTCGTCATATGGACAGCACAGAGAGGTTTTTCTCCTCCAAACGTCTTTTTTGGATCTGAGGAAATGTTCTGATGCTATGATTTCAAGCTGTGGTGAGCATTGTTCTGCCCAATTAGCTTTGAAAACCATCTGCTCGGATTGGGTGAACTGTCTCGGTCCATGTGATTACTTTTGAAACTTCTTCTGTACAAGTGAGACTACACTCAAACTCCACCAACGACACTGTATAGAAAAAGATGTATATTCTTAAGTCTCGCTATAGTTTTTAACATTTGTAGTAGTAGTTTAACTTCCTTTGTATTAGTCCATGGCAGGGTGTGTGGTGCAGAGTCAGCCCAGATTGTGCGCTGACTGCTGGGGCCATACTTACAGAAAAATGTGACAACTTCTGTAAGCCTCCGTGCGGTCTTAACAGGAAGTAGAAATAAGGAAGGCACAGGATTCATTTCAAATCAATGTGTTCTTATTTGGCCCTGAATCACAACAGTAGTTTTTAGCTCTTCGAAGTTTCCTAATCCTGCTTTTAAGAGTTTTTGCCTTACTGTGTCTTGCCTCGCTATTTTTATTCTTTTTTTTGTCTGTGAGTGTGTGCTTCGTGGTGTTGGGGCCCCCGGTGTCTCCTGTTTGTTTTTTTTTCTGCAAATGGCAATACATTTATTCTGATTCTGATTCTGAGTAGTTACAGTGCCTTGCGAAAGTATTCGGCCCCCTTGAACCTTTCAACATTTCGCCACATTTCAGGCTTCAAACATAAAGATATAAAATTTAAATTTTTTGTCATGAATCAACAACAAGATAAGATAATTCCTTTATTCGTCCCACAGTGGGGACATTTTGACATATAGGACAGTAGTAGAGCACACAGGGATCACACACAATATATACAAATAAGTATAGTAGCTATGTTTCTTAGCTAACATAACTAGCTGTAGATACTGAAAATGCTTCAATACCAGTCAAAAGATATATGTAGTAGTAGTGCAGTTATATACTGTACAGTTAAATAGTGCAGGATAAAAAGTATCTAAGTAAAGTAAAGAAAAACCAAGTGGGACACAATCGTGAAGTTGAACGAAATTTGTTGGATAATTTGAACTTTTTTAACAAATAAACTGAAAAGTGGGGCGTGCAATATTATTCGGCCCCTTTACTTTCAGTGCAGCAAACTCACTCCAGAAGGTCAGTGAGGATCTTTGAATGATCCAATGTTGTCCTAAATGACTGATGATGATAAATAGAATGCACATGCACATGCTGTGTGTAATCAAGTCTCCGTATAAATGCACCTGCTCTTTGATAGTGAGAGAACCATGAAGACAAAGGAACACACCAGGCAGGTCCAAGATACTGTTGTGGAGAAGTTTAAAGCCGGATTTGGATACAAAAAGATTTCCCAAGCTTTAAACATCTCACGGAGCACTGTGCAAGCAATTATATTGAAATGGAAGGAGTGTCAGACCACTGCAAATCTACCAAGACCCGGCCGTCCCTCCAAACTTTCATCTCAAACAAGGAGAAGACTGATCAGAGATGCAGTCAAGAGGCCCATGATCACTCTGGATGAACTGCAGATAACTACAGCTGAGGTGGGAGAGTCTGTCCATAGGACAACAATCAGTCGTGCACTGCACAAATCTGGCCTTTATGGAAGAGTGGCAAGAAGAAAGCCATTTCTCAAAGATATCCATAAAAAGGCTCGTTTAAAGTTTGCCACAAGCCACCTGGGAGAAACACCAAACATGTGGAAGAAGGTGCTCTGGTCAGATGAAACCAAAATCGAACTTTTTGGCCACAATGCAAAACGATATGTTTGGCGTAAAAGCAACACAGCTCATCACCCTGAACACACCATCCCCACTGTCAAACATGGTGGTGGCAGCATCATGCTTTGGGCCTGCTTTTCTTCAGCAGGGACAGGGAAGATGGCTAAAATTGATGGGAAGATGGATGGAGCCAAATACAGGACCATTCTGGAAGAAAACCTGTTGGAGTCTGCAAAAGACCTGAGACTGGGACGGAGATTTATCTTCCAACAGGACAATGATCCAAAACATAAAGCCAAATCTACAATGGAATGGTTCAAAAATAGACGTATCCAGGTGTTAGAATGGCCAAGTCAAAGTCCAGACCTGAATCCAATCGAGAATCTGTGGAAAGAGCTGAAGACTGCTGTTCACAAACGCTCTCCATCCAACCTCACTGAGCTCGAGCTGTTTTGCAAGGAAGAATGGGCAAGAATTCCAGTCTCTCGATGTGCAAAACTGATAGACATACCCCAAGCGACTTGCAGCTGCAATTGCAGCAAAAGGTGGCGCTACAAAGTATTAGCGCAAGGGGGCCGAATAATATTGCCCGCCCCACTTTTCAGTTTTTTATTTGTTAAAGTTTAAATTATCCAATAAATTTCGTTCCACTTCACGATTGTGTCCCACTTGTTGTTGATTCTTGACAAAAAATGTAATTTTTATATCTTTATGTTTGAAGCCTGAAATGTGGTGAAATGTTGAAAAGTTCAAATACTTTCGCAAGGCACTGTATATCGGACGACTTTACAAAACCGTTGAATTTGCCACCACAGCTCAAATACTAGAGGTATTGGTACAAAAGAATGTCATGTGTCTTGGTCCTTGGTTATCACCAGATCATCAGAAATAACATAAAAAACGGGTAAAAAGTCCCAAAATATGTTTAACAAATATGTTTTAATGCACTATATGATGTTTTTTAATGTAGTTTTTTCTGGCTCCACTCACCAGCATGAACCCCTGTGCAGGAGGAGCATCTGGCCTGGATTATGTGGTGAAGTCTGTTTGAGAGTTCAGTGGGTCGCACAGAGCTGTCGTCTTCCCTGGAGACGCTTTGTTGTGTCTGACTTTAGCTGCAGCTGCTTTTAGGAAGTTTATATGCTTCATGCACTGTCTGAGAGTGACATCTACTCACACATCATAGTGAGACTGTAGTCAGCCATTACATTATGACCACAGTGGAGACTAGGGCTGACATTTTGAAAACAGGAACAGAAAGAGAGTCACAAAAGAATGTAATAAAACCAATAGAAATGCACTAATGGATTTTATTTTGGAAAAAACAATCAAACATATTGATACTTAAGAATCAGCTCAACATAAAAACATTAAAAGAGTAATCAGTGTTTTCATTTTACCATCCTTCAGTACCACTACATAGGAAATATACTATGAGCAGGTCACACCAGTGTAGGAGGCTTGTTTTACATTATTAATCATTTATCATTCATCAACAACCTATTTTATTATTCTAAGACCTGTGGCTTCTCCTGTTCTAGTCTGCTGTTTACTTGAAACTAATGCGGTGTTCCTGAGGACATTGGATTGTTGGATGCTCCCCATCTTGTTCATGTGCTTCCATCTTTTGGATTTTGATGTCACCAATATCAAAATAGTGGAGATGGTTATTTTACAATGTTTAACAAATCTGTGACATCATTGGTTGTTAGCGAACAGTCTCTGGTTGTTAACCTTCTCAAAGGCACTAAATGCTACAGGCTATTTTGTTTAGGAAAAGCCATTTGTCATTTCAAGTTATAATCTCAGGGTAGCTTACATTGTGGCTCAAATGATCATAATAACACACAGAAAAGTACCACAACTCAAAAAGTTCAGTCAAAAATGCTAAAATACTCAGGAATCAGCTGTTGTTGGTTACTTTTCCCAACTTAGTAGCGAAAGTAGCATGACACCTGCTTCTGATTTTATGCTTAGAGATCACAACATTGTTTAATGCATTTAGTTTGTTGCTATGGAGATGATGTTCAGAGTCTCATTCCAATTGTGTGGAACATTCTTGGCATAGCTATAACACCAGCCAAAGAACAAGCAGGAGCCATACCAGAAATATCCAATCCACTTTATCTTCCAAACGTCTGAGGGAAATCCATTAAAAACGGGGTATACTCGGAAGTTCCATTCTTAAGTAATGGAGTCTTGAAGTAAACACGAGTGAATTGACACTTTAGCTCCGACAGAAAGCAACAGTTAGAGTCGTTAGAGAGAAGAGAGAGGGCGGAGGGTCATCATGCTGAACAGGGCCCAGGAGGCTCCGTTTGGGAGACGTTTCTTTGGACGCTGACAACCAACACTCCATCTGAGCTCACCCTCCCACTCACAGACAGGGGGTCCATGTCCTCGGGGAGCAGGGAATTGTGGGTAAAAGTGTCACCCACTCTGCCGCCGTCCAAAATCTGAAGGCGGAAAAAACACAAAGGGAAGATTAAAACGGTTAAAGGATGTCCACACGGCAGGGAATGCTGAGCTATGTTAGCTATGGGATGTACAGTAATGTTATAGATGGATACACACACACATGCACACACACATACACGAATACATACGCACACACACACACACATATACACACACATACACAAATACATACGCACACACACACACATACACACAGACATACTGTATACACACGCATACACACACACACGCATAGACATACACACATAAATACATACACACACACACACGCATACACACATTTTTTAATGTTTTTATGAATAGATGTGTTTTCTGCTGCTGGACACCTGCATTTTTCCAACAGGGATCAATAAAGTATCTATGTCTAAATCTTGCTTCTGGATAATAATTTGTTCATTAAATTTTAACTTGCAGTATCATAGACAGATAGATAGATAGTGGAAGCCAATGTGTAAATGACAAATGGGTGGGAATAAATAGGTTCTCTTCTGCCCACGCCCTTTCAGGCAAAATTAATTTAGATTGATTTACACATATGTTTAATACTAACTGCATTTCTCCTGTGTTTTCCTGAAATAATAGAAAAACAATCAAAGTAAATGTTGATAACCACTGCTTACTTCCTGCTCGGAGCTCTCACACTTTGAGCCCAGATGGAGATGAGCAGTGACGGCTCCTCTCTGCAGACACTTTTCTCCGTAACAGGGCTTTAAGGCAAAGGTTTGAGCCAATTTGAGTCCTGACCTCCATTAAAAGCTGCTCCTGCCCCTCGCGAGACCAGACCCTGCTCTACCACAGCCCTTTATGTTTCATTACCGTCAAGCTGAGGAGAACCCTGCACAGAATGCCAAGGGAGACGGGAGAGTCTGCGAAGCTTGTTTGTGCAGACGTGATCTTTAAGTAAGATTATAGAAAACAATGTTATTGCGTAGCTCTCAGTGTCTACAGTACAGACTCTCTACTGATGACCAGATATTTTAGAGATTTTCTTTGCAGATGCAGGAGGGTCTAAGGACGGTGGTGATGATCCGGGACATTTATGGACATCTATCAACATTTATGGACATTGGTCTCTGCCCCTTATGGATCAATGGCTCTAGTGCTTTTTTCATCATTACCGGCTTTGTTAAGTCCTCCAGAGAGAGACCAAGGCCAATGAGGAGACCAGAACGAGACCAGGGCCTATGAGACACCAGAGAGAGACCTGGGCCTACAAAGAGACCAGAGAGAGACCAAGGTCTATGAGGAGACTAGCGAGAGATCAAGGCCTAGGAGACCAGATAAAGACCAAGGCATACAAATAGACCAGAGAGAGACCAGGGGCTAGAAGGAGACCAGAGTGAGACCAAGGCCTATAAGGAGACCAGATAAAGACCAATGCCTAAAAGGGGACCAGAGAGAGACCAGGGCCTACAAGGAGACCAGAGAGAGAGCAAGGCCTACGAGGAGACTAGACAGAGACCAGGGCCTACAAGGAGACCAGAGAGAGACCAAGGCCTATGAGGAGACTAGAGAGAGACAAGGCCTATGAGGAGACTAGAGAGAGACCAGGCAGAGGAGGAGACCAGAGAGACCAGGGCCTACAAGGAGACCACAGAGAGACCAAGGCCTACGCAGAGACCAGAAAGAGACCACGGTCTACTTTGTAATTTACAGGGGTTTTTTTCTCCCAATTGTGCTTTTTTGTGTGTATTATATGTCCTGTATGCTATGCAACATGTCCAATTATCTCTGTGTGTTTGAAAAGTAAATCCCAATTTGGTAAAATAGTCTAAAGTGTCAGACATACTACATTACTTGAAAAAAATGCTAATAATGACAGCCATAGTCCTTGATTGAGATTCTACACTTTAAAGGTTGGACCATCGTTTCAGTGCCGTTTTAAAGGATTATTCCCACACCTTCTTACATCACTAATACGCCTCATTTCACTGGTGCTATCCGTAATCCTATTCTGCAGCCAGCTCTGTGTAAGATCATGTTGGCAGCAGCAGCACCTTCATGACTCCGCAAAGATGAGATGTTATTAAAACCCCACTTTGAATCATTCTGCACGATAAATGTGTTTTTCATCTCTTTGCTGAAGAAGAAGATCACGTTTCTGTAAAGAGGCAGAGTGCAGATCCATCTGGCGAGACTGGATATTGAGAGGCTGAGATGTCAACTGGACCTAACATATAAGACGTGTCAGTGGATATACAGTATGTTTACAAAGTGTAAGAATAGGGAGTAGACTATATTTAGAGTTGTTCCCAAACCGGTTTGTCCACTCTGGTCCCAGTCTACATGCACCCGCTGATCAGACCAAGCCTTGTGATGCTTTCAAAGGTGTCTCGTAAATTTTCCTTCATATTCAAAATGTGTAAATGTGAATAGAATTGCTATCATGCATTATTCTGGAAACACCCATGCTTCTGTGTGCACGGGAATAATTTTGAACTGCACGACAGCCTGGAAACTCGGGTTGAGATTTTCACATGAATTCAGGGACCAATCATAGAACAGGGAGGGATGAGGCATTATCTCACAGACAGAAGCATTTGCGTGTTTACAGATCCAGCAGATGGCAGCGAATGCAAATCTTCCTATTGTGTAAACCTCATTTATCTTTCTTCCCAACGACTGTCCAACCCGCTGCATAGGTTATTATTAAGGAATTTATACGATGGCGCAAATGCCCAAAAGCACATAATAGGCATTTGAAGCACTCAATTAACTGCTATCACCAATCATAAAGACCTATTCTACAAGAAAATGAATGGAAGGTTCCCGGATTACATGCCACGTGAAATGTAGTCTGGTGCTGTCATACTGTATGCGCACACTTATGACAAATGCAAATATGTCAGTACTCGAAATTCCTAATTTGCTTGGTTAACTTCAGCAACACAAGTCAGTTAATTTCCTGCTTTTTCCACACGGTGACTGTGTATTTAGAAATAAACGAGTCGCCTAAATGCATCCAAATACATACATTTCCTATGCACATTCCATCTTACATGCCAGAGTAAACCAAGTAGAAAAGGTTTAATAAAAAAAAATCCTATTGAATTAAATTGGACTAAACGAAATATCTTCTTTTCTCTTGTGCTTTGTAAATGTACTCATAGATTATCACATTGAGTCAGGAAAAAGCTTGTTATTGTCTTCTCTCAACGTCGTGACTTGTGGGCTCTAAACATAAATTGATCGGAATGGGTGAGGTCAGGTCTGGAGAGATACGCCTCCGTGCTGTAAAGAATCATTCACCTGAAATCTCACACTTTTTTATGTATTCATCTCACACTATTGACTGATTTTCACACGTTTTGAGTTTGAAATGCGTGAGTCGCGGCACCTCTCTGCTCCCGCACCTTTGCAGCCTGGATGACGATGTGCTGGTGGTACGCCATCACCACCACGTCCTGCGGCTCGAACTGACTGACGTCCACCGACACGGAGTACGATTCTCCGTGGCACAGCACCCCTCCTCCGGCCCCTGCGCTGTTACTGCTGATGCTGCTGGGACGTCCCATCAGAGAACTGCCCAAGGAAACTGAGAAAGAGAGAGAGAGGGATCAGGGGTTAGATCAATGAAGGCAGAAGACTAATGGAAATGAAAACATGTAGTATAGAAAATATCTTAAGGGCATATGGAAATTATTCTTACAAATCTCTGATGTATACAACACACTGACGCATGGTTTATTTTCTAGAGGCAATTATTGACTCATGACACATACTTTGTTGTTAGATATTTTTTCATCATTGAGTGGCTACAAAGTGGCCTAGGAATTCCCGGGATGCTGTGTGCGCTAAAATTATTCATAACGGCTCAACAGCATGGAAACCCCGGACGAAATGTTTGCATGGATTTGGGGACGAATTACAGAACAGGGAAGATTGGCAAGACAATTCCACAGATGGAAGCTTGTAGTTTGTTCACAGATCCAACTTGATGGAAAAATGTTTTCCCCACAAACGGCAGTAAAGATTTGGCACTATTGAGTAAACGTAATTCATCTCTATGACTTGTTTCCTTCTTGTCAAATTTCTGTTATTGGGTAGAAATGATACGATTACTGCATTTACATGCGCAGAAGCATACAATAGACCAGGTGTCTCCAACCTTTTTCACCCAGAGAGCTACTTTCCCGGGACAACAAAAGCAGAGGGTTTCTCCTTGAAGTAGCCCTGACAAAAATGTGGTGATATATTGGTGTGAACGATCGTGGTATTGAGTAGATAGATAGATACTTTATTGATCCCCCGTAGGAGAAATTCAGGTGTCCAATAGCAGCAAAAATACAAATAAAATTTATAATTCTAAAAACATAATAAAAGTAATAATCAGCAACAGCCCTTCAGGTCACAGCAGCAGAGATGGAGTAGCCTCTGGGTGGAGCAGGACGGGTCACAGCAGCACAGATGGAGTAGCCTCTGGGTGGAGCAGGACGGTTCACAGCAGCACAGATGGAGCAGCCTCTGGGTGGAGCAGGACGGGTCACAGCAACACAGATGGAGTAGCCTCTGGGTGGAGCAGGACAGGTCGCAGCAGCACAGATGGAGTAGCCTCTGGGTGGAGCAGGACAGGTCGCTGCAGCACAGATGGAGTAGCCTCTGGGTGGAGCAGGACAGGTCGCAGCAGCACAGATGGAGTAGCCTCTGGGTGGAGCAGGACAGGCCGCAGCAGGCCATATTGAGTAACCTCTCGGTGGAGCAGGACGGGTCAAAAGGTGGAGTACCCGCTTGATTCGGACCATTTTCTCTGCTGTAGTCCAAAGTTAAATGCTAAAAGCTTCATTAGCATTTTTCTAAAAGTTAGCATTCCTCCAGTGGATTTTCATCTGATCCGCTTGGTTCGGACCATGAATCCTCTCTGCTTCGGTCTGGACCAGTGTAAAACCATGAACACTGTACTGTAGCAACATCTCAGGCAGAAAAAAGCAATAAAAATAAAAATTGATTAAGCACAAAACAACAACTGTTTTAGAGCTACTTAGGACTGTGATTATTTATCATTGCATATTTGTTACTAGTGACAAAGTGACATTTACACTAATAAATAATGATAGTGAATAATACAATCTGAAATAGTAAGTATATTATTTGATTTGTTCATTTCTAAATCCTTTGACAAGCTACCTGGAAGGGGGTGGCGAGCTACTGGTGAATCCCGAGCTACAGGTTGGAGGCCCCTGCTACAGACATTAGCGCTCAATAAACGGCTGTAGAAAATGACTACGAGAAAGTGACTGCATGGTTCCCACTACATACTATTCACTCCATATTTACTGTGGCCTGGTGGAAGCCGGGCGAGCTGCAAAGAGCTATTACAGACACTATTATGTGTTTTATGAAGCGCTTTTTCTGACTCTCAAATGTGCTTCAGATGCCCTTCATGAACTCTGCACAGTGGTGTTAGATAGTAGACACAGCTGCCCTGGGGTAGACTGATGGAAGCGGGGTTACTAATCTGTGCCACCGGCCACCATTCATTCACACAGTTAACTCTGGCAGTGTGGGTGTGTCTTGCCTAAGGACACAATGTTGGTTCGACACTACACAGCCACATACGGTAATGGCCACATAGCATTTTGTTTGTTTTCTTCTTCTTCTTCTTCCACTTTCCATTTTAGTCCTGATTTTCTGGAAGGGATTGGATTTCTCTTATTTTTAGTACCTACACAAAAACCTCTATTCAATTAAATTGGGTGAGTACTGTGGAGACAAGTGCTAAGTCACAGTTGATTAAATGTAAAACATATTTAAACAAAAACTAATGAGCGATATGAAAAATCTGTAATAAAATGGTGGATGTGGAAATAAACAGAACAAGAAGCAATAATGTCTGCGAAAGCCATTTGCAGTCACTCAGAAAGATAAACACGAGTGACCGCTCTTAAGTGACCACAGAAAGCTGAACCCACAGGAGGCTGCAGCGTTTCACAGTCACACGATTCCGTCAAGACAAAGAAACTAGTATTTTACTTCAACCTGAGTTTTCATGTGCAGAACAAAAGCATTTTCCATTATATCTCAATCAGCATTTGAAATGTTTATTATAGCAGCTACAGGAATCAAATCAAACAGTTCAGTTCAGTTAAAATTGTTTTTTTGAGCTTAGAGAAATACAGGTGATACAACAAGTGTTATACAGAGCTCAAAAGGAGTGGGTTGAAGTAAAAATATTTATATATAATTGCTTAATTAGAATGTATTAAATGTATGTTCCAATTTATGTACACATTCCAGAAGAACTGCAGTCAGATTAGTGCATACATACATTTGAGAAGTACCTGAGGCCAGAGTAATACATACCTAGTTAATCATCATTATAATAACATTATATTGGTAAAAAGTCAGTATATAACAGCCAAATTCTATGTCAAAATTGGGACTACAATGAGGCTAGCTGTGGACTTTTTGTCTGAGTCAGATTTTTAACAATCTGTGTTGAAATACTCGCTGTATTCGTAGATGTTGTCAAAAGAGTTTGGTTGGTAAATTAGCCAAAATAAAATTGATCTCTGTTTCTTACTTGAGTTGCCAAAGGAGGAGCGGTTGTGCCAGCTGTAGGGAGAGGAACATTTTGGTCCTCCTGGTCCTTCCTCCGTGTGCAGACTCAGCTGGTCAGCAGGAGGGGGGTCCAGGTAGGTCCCAAACAGGGGGTCCATGGACTCCTCGGCCCTGTACAGATTGCTGTGCTGGGCTGTGGAGCGAAAGGAGGAGGTGGAGGAGGAGGAGATGGAGGGCCTGCGGCTGGAGGTCAGGAGAGCCATGACACAAACGAACTTCTGAAACGGCTGAGCTCAGTGTTGCTCTGGAGTTCTTCTTTGTGGTGGTTTTATGTAGAGCTTGATGCATTGTGGGTCAGGGTGAAGTCCTTCCTCTTGCCTTAAAAGGTCGTGGGCAGAGGTGGTGGTGTGTAATGCAGGACCATACACAAGAGCCTTTTTGAATGACAATAACAGAAAAAGTCATTTCCTCAACACTTATCTTAACATCCTTTTTGAAATTTACTTTTTACTATGAATTTTTGATCTAAGATTTTTTTTCCTTTATTTTTTTCTTATTTTTGCAACTCCCTTGTGCCAAAACAAAATAATAATAATAATAATACAGTATACGACAATAGCTGTAACAAAGCAAACAAAATATAGACACAAACATAAAATAAAGGAAAATAATTGTATATAAAAATAAAAACAATAGACTTTATATTATAGATGTCACCTTCTCTGAATATCCTTAAAGCTGGAGGACCCAACTTTCAAACCATAACAAATGTAATAAACTTAATCCACTAGTTCCTGGTATTCAATATGGTTTATTTCCATCACCCATTTGTATGTATTTTCAGCTTTTATGGACCGAATAGTGAAAGAGAGAAGACTACCCTCCCTGAACGTGAACACATTTTGCATCATTGAACATGTTTTCTATAAAGATGAAGACAACAGGCTGTGACTCTGTCTGTTGGGACAAACAACATGTATTGCAGAAACAGCTTTACCGCTTACAGTATAGAAAAAAAAATTGTTAAATGAACGTAATGACATTATGGATTTAAAGTGATTGTCTGGATTTTGTCAGAAAGAGAGAGAGAGAGGTGCTTGATTTGAACAAAACGACGCAAGCTCCTCCCCCTTCCTTTCTGATTGGTCTACGCCTACGTTTCCGTAACACTTTTAAATGTTAATCAGTGAACACATTATACATATACATAATTAATACACATGCACGGAGGTTTTCAGAATTATTTGTTAACGTTTTCAAAAAACGATTGTGGCAAACCTGGAAGTAGCGATTATCACATTATAGGACACATGTGCAGAGGATCTGATTATGGATATAGGGTCAGTATATAAATGATTAGCGCGGATGTTCAGAATTTTTTGTTCAGTTTTCATTAAGTTTCAGAGCCTAATGAAGGCTTGAATTGGAGGCTCCGCGAAAACAAAACAACTGAGCATGAGCAGCTACGAGCATCAGCGCCGATGATTAAATTATCACTTTAATTTCCACCCAACAAATATGTTTATAGAGCAACTAGTAATTGTGATGATCAAACACATTGAAAAAGAAGGAGAAAATTATTGAGTTAAAAAAATTCTCACACATACACAAAGAGACACTGAACTATGAAATTGAATCGATAAGCTTCCACCTGATCAGCTTTTTCAGACAGAAAAGAGAAGTGGGGTGACCACCCATCATCAGATCAATTGTTTGTGCTGAACTATAACTTGTGACGCAAATTTCTCAAGTCTCTCTTAAAGATGTAGTCAGTGATTTTTTCAGATGCGTTTTTTAGAATATTGTGGGAAAACGTCCCTAAACCCTAAAAATAGTCAAGAAATGATGTGTTTTCAAATAGTAATGGAATTGACCAGATGCATATAGTCTCCAAAAATCCTTTGAACAAATATTGGAGTGCAGCGATGAAAATTAACCAATGGGATGTGTTTACCTCCTTCACCCTCTTCCTGTTTCTCGCGAGTGCACTGGAGTTATCAGATTATTATCTAAAACGTTAAAGGGCTGAACAGAAAAGACCAATTTCATGTTTGCGACCCACTCTCCCTGTTGTGACAAAGAAAATAAAATGCTGGATGTTTGGTTTGGTGGAGAGGTGAGGGGAGGGGGGAGTGGTTTCCAGTGGGTGCTACGGCTAAGCTAACAACATTGCTAACTGCATCTTTAATCTTTATCTTCAAATTTGTTTGGTGACTTAAATAGTAACCCTAATCTTTGCATATATTTACTTTTTTCTGAAGCACTGGCATTTGAATTTAGCTTGTTATTTCAACTGTCCATTGCCCCAAGAGCTCTATTCATGCAAACACAAACACTACTATTCTTAGAAAGTCATTGTTCTTCCACTTTGACGACATGTTTAGCTGTTCCCTCGCTCTGTCCATTGGTCTGATATTTTGAGCCAAGAATGTGACGGTTGCTCTGATAAGGCCACACTTAGCGGCCGCGGGATAAGCTGATAAGTGAAGAGATGTTTTGCAAAAGCTTTGGTCTGAAATAGCCTCGCTGCGTGTAGTGGTCAGTGCGCTCAGTGTGCTACGCTTTGACCCGCCGCATTCAGGAAACTTATCAATAATTCAAACACAGAGACTGGATGGAAGAGCAGAGGAAGTGGTGTGTGCAGAAGTGTATCGCAACATTTACAATACAATCCTAACATAGACTCAAAAAGAACACCTCCATATTTACTGGTGTTATTGTACGAGATAAGATAAGATACATTATATTGATCTCACAATGGAGACATTTACTAAATACATAAGCTTATAGTACTTATTGGGGCCATGGGACACTGTACTTAGGGCGGCAGTGGCTCAGTTGGTAGATCATTGGCCAGAAGGTCGTGGGTTCGAGCCCACCACAGGACATTCTCCACCGACTCCCACTGAGGACTGCTGTCGCTGTGTGGCTTGGCAAGACACTTAACCTTTGGGAACACCAGCCACAGTGCGGCGGCTGTAAAGTGCCAAACTGCTATTGTGTCTTTAGGCAAGACCCCCATTGCCTAGAATCAATCTGGTGTGTGTGTGAACTGTCGGTGGTGGTCGAAGGGGCTGATGGTACAGACTGGTTGCCTTGGAGTGAGTGAATAATGACCTGTGAAGCGTCTTTGAGTGTCCAAAAAAGCGCTATGTAAAACCGATGCATTTTTATTACTATTATCTACAGTAAGTATTTTTTAACAATAATATATTTAAAATTGTCCCTCCCTTTGGCATGACTACAACCAGTAAGATTTGTTTGAGGAGAATAATTAAACCAATGATGAAGGGCCTCTAGGATTTGAACTAAAAAACCACACAAGGCCAGTGTTGGCATTTTCAGGACAGGACAGAATCCCAGGTGTGAGAGACTATGGAAGCCCCCTCGTCCCGGTTTATAGTCCTGCGATCACGTTTGTGTGTTTCTGTTGCCTCTTTGATCCAGCTTCAGTGTTTGTTGTCTTGAAAGACGTCGGACGCAGATGGCCAAAAACAGTGTTAAACAGCTGACAAGACACAGGAACATCATGTGACCACTTTGAGGAAGACCACGCCCCAGCCCGGACTCGTGGCCCGGACCCCCATCCCTGCCTGGGAGCCTCTTCAGTCCTGCACCGCCCGGCCTCAGTCTCCCTCCTACAGAGTCCTGGATCTATAGCCTGTCCGTCCATGGGAGCAGATCCCACTATGGGTTTTTGAATCAAATCCTTGCCGATGCAGGAGGGTCTGAGGACAGTGATGATCCGAGACATTTAAGGACATTCATGGACATTTATTAACATTTATGGACATTGGTCATCCGCCAATGGCTCCTTTGTGTTTGTTATTATTGCATTTCCTGTGTTCAAACTGTTTATTTCCCTGTTGTTGAGGAACTGACAACGTTATAAAGTCCTCCGAGATGAGATAATGTTGTGATTTAGGGTTTGACAAAAATACATTGAATTGAAGTGAGTTGAGCTGAAACTGTCAGGTACAAAAAAACGCAAAAAAAAATTATCAACTTGTTGTAGGGTCTGGTAGGTCGGGCAAACCAATGCTAGTATTCTCTCAATGCTCAAAACTGTACTTTTACTCCTGTCTACTTTTACTCCTGAATTGTTCCATTCCGTGTATAAACGTGTACATTTCTATTGGGTTATTTGCAAAATCTAAACTGGCATCGAGACACAACATCATTCTGTCTCCAGGTATATCCACATGTCGTACTCTTCATACAGCAGTGGTCTGACCTTTCCTGTTTCTCTTTAATTGCCGTGACATTTGCCTATGGACGCTGCCGCCGCTCTCCACCGCTCTCCGCCATGTCATTGCCTGACGTACCCATCTGTCATATAAATACTTTTATGGTATGTGCCCATGTCTTCTCAAATAGGATATGAAACATGATATTGAACTGCCCTTGTATGCACCGCTCTCATGTCACGCTTCGGACACTTCACAAGAGCCATAAAAGTAAAGAAAATTCTATCTGATCAAACTTGCACACATCCCGGTGAAGCCCCATCCCGGTGTGGAGGCGGATCGCTGGAGACTGCCTGTGTGGAAAATATTATACATTCATGGTTTTATTGGGAAAGGGCCTTGAAAGCTTCCTGAATTGTGGACATTGTGGAAGTATTGACGTAGTTGCTGTTGTAAAAAGATGTGCCGAGGCCGGACCAGGTCTCTGTTAGGATCAACCCGGTCTCAAGAGTCCGGTTCCAGCTCAGACCTTTGACAGATTAAGGTCAGAGGTGAAATAAACGTGAATATACAGAAAAATGTATATATTCGTTGGTCGTTGTTTATGCTTCCCTCGGTGCACGGCCTCCCAGTGGGAAATAAAGCTGTGTCAAGTCAGAGGAGTTTGAAATGTATTTTGACAAAATTTGAACCTTTTTATGTTATTTTTTATTTATATCTTATTATATTTAATTTGGGAAATATTCATTATTTTGGAAAGTATATTATGTCTTGATTATTCTTTCCTTTAATCATGTTGTTTTATTATGATTGGTGGGATAGAGAGAGAAAGAAAGAGAGAGAGA